>CAUYLG010048120.1:0-141819 GCA_963573385.1 Cacajao melanocephalus | reverse complement strand
AAGATTTCTATGTATGTGGAAGTGGAATTACACTCATGGCTACGACTTAACTTCAACTTCCCTAGATATTGCCAAATTATTCACCCAAGTGGTTGTAAAGCTTTATACTCTCTCCTTGAAGAGGTCCTTCACATCCTTTGTCAGTTGTATTCCTAGGTTCTCTCCTTTTTACAATGACATAACTAAAAACCATTTATTGTCTTCAATATTCCTTTTTATTTTCTTGAGCCCACTTTATCATGCTTTATATTTATACTTAACACAAAACTACCCTTTCCTACATCACAGATTACCTCTACATTATTAAAACAAATGCTCCAGTCTTGGCTGTCTTTTACTTGACATCCAGTAGTAGTTGAAACAGTTTCTTACTCCTTCCTCATTAACATTTTATTAACTTAATGTTCAGCAAACTACACTCTCCTACTTTTCCTCTTATTTCAGTGGTCACTCATTTTCAGTCTCCATTACTGGTTCCTCCTCTTCTCTCAACTTACTAATATTGATGTACTCTGGGATTGAGTCTTTCAGACAAGTTCTTTTCTCTTTCTACACTTGTTCCCTTGATGATCTCATTCAGCATTGCAGTTTTATGTATCATCTATATGCTGATAATTCCCAAATGAATGACCCTAGCCTAGACATCTCCCCTGAACTACAAGTTCATGCACCCAAACACCTACTCTATAACTTCACTTGGATATCTAATAGGCAATTAAAACTTAGCATGTCCAAAACTGAGCTCTTGATTTTCCCTCTCAGTCCTTTTTCTGCAAGTCTTCTCTATTTCAGTACATATCAACTCCATCTTTCCAGAGACCTGAGCTGAAATCTCTCTTATCATACCACACATCCAATCTGTCAGCATACCACACTGCTACCACCCTAGTACAAACTAGGCTTCCTGTTTCTCTACAAATCACCATCACCTCTGATATTGATAATCATAATAGTCTCCTAACAGGTCTCCCTATCTTTATATTTGTCTCTTTACGGTCTTTTCTCAATGCAGCAAAGTAACCCTGTTAAAACATAAATTATCCTATTAAAACCCTCTAATAGTATCACATTTGAGTAATAGAAACAAAAAGCAAAGTCCTTAGAATGACCTGCAAGACCTTAAATGATCTGGCATCCTCTACTGACCTCATATTCTACTACACCCAACGTCCACCTTGTCCACCCCATTCCAATACATGGGTCTTATTGCTCCTGGAACACATCAAGCGTACACGCATCATAGGACTTCTACACTTGCAGTTCGTCCTACTTACTCCAAATATTCATGTGGCTCAATCCTTTGTCTCTTTCAGGAATGTTCTTAAGTGCCACTATTTAAAATTATAAACTCCTTCCCCCACCAACACTTCCTACTCCTTTTTTCTTCACTGTTTTCTTCCATAGCACTTATCAACTTTGGTCATTTCAAAATTTACTTCTCTGGAATTTCTTCAGCCCGTGTGTGTGTGTGTGTGTGTTTAATGGAGCAGACCATATGAGACCTGGATCTCTAATCTAAATCCAGACAGACTACAGCAGATCTTCTATGGTTTCCTAGTCAATGTCATAAATTACAATCTGAGATTCTAAGCAATGCCTTGATAATAAAAATTGCTATCACAATTTTTTGCAGATGAGAATGTCTCACAGAGACTTTAGGTGACTTGCCTAAGGTTATGCAATCAGTAAAAGAGCCTGAGCCAGAATTTACATCCAGGACTTAATGGCCCCAAAGCTCCTATACATAGTGACTTTTCTACACTGCACTACCCTAAAGCCATGTTAAGTGTGTGATATGGAGTCCACAAAAAGGCACTTTCTTTTGTAATATAGTAATTGCGCAAAAGTAACTTTACCTAACACTTCTTAAGTGCATGTTATGATCTCTTTGTCCTTTTTCATAATTTGTAATTCTTTGTGATCATAACCTAGAAATTTTATCTAGAGAGAAAAGCTGTTTATATATTCAGTACAACAAATATGTATTTATCTTAACATCCCACATTACTCTTTCTGCTGTTTATTATAAAGAGGACTAAGCTCTGATTTTTTTTTTATCTTACCCAAATTCCTATTTAAGAGGTCTAGGGAGTCATGCTCTACAAACCATAAATTCTCATCCGATGAGTTTTATTTAACCCTGTATAGAATGACTTACTTTCCAACCTGTCTCTGGCATAACATTACAAGATAAGGAAGAAAATCAAAATATTTTACCCTGAAACATGTTTCTTTGCCATATCTTAAAATGGCCCTGTAAAGCTGTCCTTTGTGGGGGAAAAATTTGCATCTGTAAAGATTATCTATTAGCATAGTTAGATCTTTTTCCTCCAGGTCCTCCCAATCCTAAAGAAATTAAAACCAAACACTGCATGCTGTCGTTCGTAAGTGGGTTTGAACAATGAGAACACATGACACAAGAAGGGGGACACCACACACAGAGGCCTGGGGGGTGGGGGCCAGCAGAAGAATAGCAGCAGCTGGGGGTATTGGGAAGGGATAGCATTAGGAGAAATACCTATTGTGGATGATGGGATGATGGATGCAGCAAACCACCATCATGGCACCTGTATACCTATGTAACAAATCTGCACAATCTCTACATGTACCCCAGAACTTAAAATATAATAAATAAATTTTTTAAAAAATCTTTCATATATAAAAAAGAAATTAACTAAAAGTCTTTTTAAAGATCTGAATACTAAACATTTGTCATCTGTTGTCTCTAAAGGCAGCCACTATAAGACTGCAAAAGAATCTTGATCTCCACAATCTTTTATCTTAACCTGAACATATTTGGTTTTCTTTCTATACATCCCAGATCTTTAGACAAACTCAATCAATTGTCAACCAGAAAAAGTTTAAATTTACCTATAGCCTGGGAGCCCCCTTCTCCACCTCGCCATCACTTAAAGTTGTCTTGCCTTTCTGGACCAAACCAATGTATTTCTTAAATGTATTTGATTGATGTCTCATATCTCCCTAAATTATACAAAATCAAGCTGCACCCTGACCACCTTGAGGACATGTTCTCAAGACCTCCTGAGGGCTGTATTATGGGCCATGGTCACTCATATTTGGCTCAGAATAAGTCTCTTCAAATATTTTACAGAGTTTGACTCTTTTCATTGATAATACTCATAATTTCATTATATTAATTTAGGCTTGAATTTATCTTAGACACAGATTTGCACACGATGAGAAATAACTGTGATTCATACCCTCATAAATTTCTCCAGACTTTATCTGGTCAATAGCTAACAACATCTAAAGATGTGTCCCCAAAATATTTCAATCCTTTCACTTCTTTTTACTCACTGCCAGATTGATGACATTGATGTTTGCTTCTCAGCAGGGAGGCAGCAGTAGACAATCTTGCTGACGCCCCATCTGGGATGCGCTGCAAACCACCATGGTGAAGATCAGAGCCAGTCCTGTCCCTTCTGATCAGATCCTTTTCTTCCCTGCTTCACATTTGGCACCTGTTCCTTGACAGTTGGCTAACACCAATATACTCCTGAACGCAATTGCCCGGACAAATACCTTCCATTTTCTGGAAAGAGAAAACTTTTCAAATAATGGGGATTCCTGTGGTCTGGCATAGATAACAGTAATTTTGTAAGTACTGCATTCACTAACCCAGCACATGCATATGTGCTGAACTTTGAGAGAAAAATCAGTTCCTAAATTATTGGCTCTATTGACTGGAGAAGCCTGAAAGTCTGGTATTGCCTCCCTTTCTTTGATTTTAGCATTGACTCCTTCCTGGGCTTATGCTAAATGTAAATATATCTGAGGGAAGTAAAATATTGTGAATAATAGATTAATGCTGGTTTATCAGACATTTACATGGGCAGAAGGTATAGAGGCTGTGTTAGGATGCCTCAGGGGAGAGGAACTTTATGACTGAAAAGGGAGGGTAGAAGTGCTGTCCAAGAATGGGGAAAAGGGAAATGCAAAAAACAAACCCAGTCTTCCTCCAAAGGCCCTACAATTGGTTAGTTCAAGGAAGAGAGGGAAGAGAGGAGGAAAGGTGGGATGGAGGGAATGAACAAAGAGAAGAGAAAGGAAAGAAGGGAAAAAGATCCAATATAATTTCAACTAAATTCAACCAAATAATTTTATTAGACCTTTTGGTACGTTTCATTGTCTCTTGGAAAAACACATACATTCTCTCTCTCTCTCTCTCTCTCTCTCTCTCTCTCTCTCTCTCTGTCTCTCTTTCTCTCACAAGTAACCGGTATCCTTCAGAGTCTTTGGACATTAGTGTCCTCTGGTTTCTCTGGTCTCCACAGCAGTATTCTCTGACACTATACCAGCTTTCAGTCACAGCAATCATGAGAGTCACTCTTTTTGCTCATGAGATGCTCCGGAAGAGCTCCTGCACTAACACTCATCTTGGCTTTCACTGATTTATGAGAGTCTTGCATTGAGACCAGGCAAGCACAGTCTGCTTTACAGCCCTAATTTGGAACTACTTTACCCAAGTAGAGCAATCCCCCTGGAAAGCTCTGTGTCCACACCTTCAGCTACTTCTAAGGCCCATATATGTCACTCAGGAATCACAGTGTAGGTGGATGGATACCCCACAGGAAGCAGTCTCTTCTTCAGAGTCCTCATGTAAGATGACCACAGCCACTTCTTTCCTTTGAATTTCTCATAACATGCGTGATATGGTTTGGCTCTGTGTCCTCACCCAAATTTCACCTTGAATTGTACTCCTATAATTCCCATGTGTTATGGGAAGGACCCGATGGGAGATAATTGGAATCATGAGGACAATTTCCCCCATACTGTCCTCATGGTAGTGAATAAGTCTCACGCGATCTAATGGTTTTATCAGGGCTTTCCACTTTCGCCTCTTCCTCATTCTCTCTTTGCCTGTTGCTACCCATATGAGACAGGACTTGCTCCTCCTTGCCTTCTGCCTTGATCATGAGGCTTCCCAGCCACGTAGAACTGTAAGTCCAATTAAACCTCTTTCTTTGTAAATTGCCCAGTCTTGGGTATGTCTTCATCAGCAGCATGAAAATAGACTAATACAATGCTGTAAACCAAAAATAAAATCTAAGCCCTACAACCGACAGAATAGACCTACTCTTGGCCAAGAGGGTCCCAAAGAAACCTGAAAAATTGAATTCCCAGCCATGATGGGAGGGGAGATTAGACAGACCTCATTATACCCCTGCCTTTTGGAGTTTAGATACCACTGGTCAGCACTGATGTTAAAATAGAGATTCTAAGACTGACAAAACAGACTCTTTGTGGCAATGAAATACCAAATTACAAAAAAGATCTAAAGCTATGCAAGGCAAGGTTAAGTCACAGTCTATGAACCACAAAATCTGATTAAACAAGTTTTTTTTTAAAACCAGCATAATGTGTCTTACTTTCTAACCTGACTCTGGTTTAGCATTACGTAATAGATAGCAGACCCTGAAAGAAATAAAAATATTTTACCCTACAATATATTTCCTTGACATATTTTGAAATAGTTGCTGCAGGTCAATGGATTGAAATAGCTCTACAAAATCATCTCTTGTGGGGGGAATTTGCATCTGTAGAAAACCTCTATCAATGTCACCCTAACCTACCCTATGGGAGAGGTTAATTGAGAGCCTGACATCATTAAGATCTTAAGAGACATTTACCATCTATTATCTCAAAGGACTGCTACCTGTAAGGCTTCCTCTTATGTAATAAGAACTTTGGCTTCTACAACTTCCTTATCTTAACTGAAGCATTCCTTTCTACTGTCTTCAAGTCTTAAGACAGTGGATAGAAGCTTAACTCTCTCAACCAGTTGGCAACTAAATAATCCCTAAAACTTACCTATGACTCGTAAGCCCCCACTTAGATATGTCGCACCTTTTTCGGCCAATCCAATGTATGCCTTCCATGTATTAGCTTATGTCTTTGCCTGTAACTCCTGTCTCCCTAAAATGTATAAAACGAAACTATAACCTCACCAAGTGGGGCACACTTTCTCAGGGCCCCTTGAGACTGTTCCCTGAGCCATGGTCACTCATACTGGCTCAGAATAAACCTTTTAAAAATATTTTCCAGAGTTTGACTTTTCTATTAATATTGATAAGCATGGGTAGAAAAGTCAAGACACATAAATCTTAAAACTATATATTCTTCCTTCCTTCCTACCCTCCTGTTTTTATCATGCCCGTGGCCTGGAAAAGATGAACTTTCCACTTGTTACATTCTTGTTCAACATTTCTTTTTTTCTAATTATAGCTGGAATTCAAAATTTCATTTTAAATTTTTCCTGGCCTTTTCTTACCCATCATGCCAACTTAACAATTATTATCCCACCTCTAGGAAACTACCCCACCCACCCCATTTCAGATACCTATGACCTGTAAAATATCAGTTGTCAGTTTCAGCCCCATCTCAACATTCTCAGAACTAAGCTCTGCAGAACTACTGGCTCCTTGCCTGAAGACCTAGGGGGTAGTCTGCATGCTTTCTACTTCTCCACTGTGCAAAGTGCACAGCAATGCCTTGAATTCTGGAAACTTAATCTGATTCCCTGACATCGAGGGAATTAACTCAAACGGCTTTGTGGAGGTCACACAAGCCTGATCACTCCTTGTGGAATATTGGAAAGACTTCAACCTATTTTAACCTCTGTTTGCTCAGCTCCTATCAGCTCTTTTACTCTCCTTGAAATTGTCTAAGAATCCACAAGCAGTTGGCTGTAAAAAGAAAAGATCCTGTATAAATACTCATATTGTTTTTTCTATTTCCTTCTTCCAAGTACATTGAAAAGGACAGGATTTTACACAGGAAACACTTAATGATAATATTTGGAGGAAACCTGCTGACTTGGTAAGACACAGTTGGCCAAAATTCAGGTCAGAAATACCCAGGGAAGTCGAAGCCTCCTAGAATTACCGAGATGAGGTTTCTGCAAGCAATGAAGCCCTCTATAAAGGACAAGGAATACTATTGCTTACAAAGGGAAAAATGGAAACATTAGCAGGGCTGCAAGCAGCCCACGGGTGCTGTGCACAGGTGTGCCAAGAAGTAACTGAAGTGTGACTTTGCAATGAGTGGAGGAAATACAGGCTCTCGTATTTAATGATAATAAGAGACAGCAGGGAAAAAAGAAACGGAAAAGGGAAAGGAGAAAAAGATGAAGATAATGCCAAGAAAGGATACCTATCTAGGAAGGAATTCAGCAAAATAAGCTTACCACTCCACAGTT
Organism: Cacajao melanocephalus; assembly: GCA_963573385.1. Classification (NCBI taxonomy): domain Eukaryota; kingdom Metazoa; phylum Chordata; class Mammalia; order Primates; family Pitheciidae; genus Cacajao; species Cacajao melanocephalus. Next base: position 134,600 of record CAUYLG010048120.1, on the reverse strand, counting down.
ATGTAGACAATTCTCTGAGACACCAGTTGAGAGATTTCTAGATGAAAATCCTTTACTAAAGGGCTTTTGAAAGCATTCTTGCAGTAGTCATTCATATCCTTAATAATTATAAACTGTTAATCCCACAGAGTAAAACTATTACTTCTTTTGTGTTCTAAGGGTATAAGTACTAGAGAGAATGTTCATCTATGTCTTCCTAAAGGATTATGGGGAGCTGTGTATTTTTTGCCTATTCAACCAACTGGAGAACAAGTTCCATCTAGTTGATATCAAAAAATGTGAAAGGATGTATTAGAAGCTTAGACTATGAAATTTTTAAAGCCACATGGTATCTTAAATATTATTGTAGGTTAATAAACAAAGGATAGATGACAATCCAAGTTCATAGCTAGTTAGGGAGAAAGGTGAAATTTTAATGTCCAGTTATTGTGAGTTGTGACAGTAGGCCATTTCCAAGGGTGTTAGGGAGAGTAAACAGAGGAAAGCCTATTATCTTCTCAGCCCCATCTGCAAATGGTGCCAAACACTAGGCTGAGGACTGGGGAGCTTGATCTGGTGGAGAAGACACACATGAAACAAGTACTTGTCAGTAACCAAGATCTACGAAGACATAGACATGATGCTATGCAAGCACATAGCTGGGGTCTGTATTCTAGGGATTTTGGAGAATGATTATGAAGGAATGAGATTCTCAAAGGCAAAGAGGGACATGAGAAATAGAAATGCAATATTAAAAGATCAAAACTTTCCTTCAACTAAACAGAAATAGCTTTTGTCTCCTCAGCTCTTCAGGGAAGGCTGAATAGGAGAACGAGAGGGCGGCCTTTGGATCCAGAATGGCCTCTGTCTGGGCCCCGCAGATCTGTGATGCAGCATTTTAAACTGGCCCAGAGCCCAGGCTTACAGCTGACAGGTGTGCTTTCAAAAGGGCAAGAGGAAGTCCTGTTCTGCATGAGATTCACACTTCACTCCTGAAATTCATTTCCTAATGCAGCTTTCAGGTGCACAATCACTGTCTCCACTAACTCCTATTGATCATATAGCCAGCATGTGATCGCAGAAGTTTCTGAAAATCAAAGAGAGTCTCTAAAGTCCTCCTTGAACCGTGAGTTTAATTTTTAATAATTTTACTAGTGGGCTTTTGGGCTTTGCCAAGTGATCAGGTCTTGGGCCTATTCTATTTAGTCCCAATAGGCACTGAAGGAGATAAGCCTAAATAAAGAATATTCCTTTATCTTTCTGAAGATGTGTCAAGAGTCTTACATAATATGGTTGAGGTAGAGGAATTAGAACAGAAATTACCAATAGACAAGAGGCTACTGGACTTCCTCTAGTTTTGTACAGTAGTCCCCACTTATTTTTGGTTTTGCTTTCTGTGGCGTCAGTTACCCACAGTTAACCAGTCAATTGTAAGTAGAAAACTATTGCAATATTTTGGGAGGGAGAGAGAGCAAGAGATCACATTCACATAACTTTTATTATAATATGTTGTTATAATTATTTTTATTTTATTAATTATTTTTGCTAATATTTTATTCTGCCTAATTTATAAATTAAGCTTTATCATAGGTATGTATGTATAGGAAAAAACATAGTATTAATATATAGGGGGGGTTCAGTACTATCTGTGTTTTCAGGCATCCACTGGGGGTCTTTGGATGTATCCCCTGCAGAGGAATCCCCTTGTCCTACTGCGGACAAGGAAGTCTATTCTTCCAGCAGCTCCATAGTTCTATATATATGTATTACCAAGCACTATGCACTACATGCTGGGTGGGGACTAGAGTAGGGATTAGAGCTTGGAGAAAGCAATGATGCAATGATGTGATCAGGAAGTAAAAGTCAGTGTTTTCTATGTAGGGGATGGAAAGAAAGGGACATTGTTTTTCACATAGTTTTTTCAGTCATACACTGTGACATACCACCTGATGATTTCACACCTGGTAATTCTTCCTAATACCTAGTCTTTCAATAGGGCTGGGTCATCCATCCTGTAGGAGGAGGACAGAACTCAGAACCAAAAGAGAAATGTTCATCTTTAGAGTTACAAGCTCTAAAAGCCCAACTAAGAAACTTGGGAGAGTTGATCTTTGTTCCAGAATGAAAGAATTGATGTAGCCTAAGGAGCCAAGGTGAAGAACTAGAACATAGAGACTATAAAACAGAGCATAACATAGAGCACATGGTATGGTGCCAAATAAGACAAAATAGCATTTCACTACCCAAGTGGGAGGAGAAAAGTACTTCTTGGATTGGGGAAAGATACTAGGGAGGAGCTAGAAAGGATTGAGACATTAGTACAGAGCCTGTTCCCTTCCTTCAATTCAGGATTAAAACTTCAAAGAGTAGATGGAGATTCTCAAATAGGTTTATGAATTTCATGTCAGAAGATTTGAGAGAAAACTGCCCGACATCAACTACCAAGATAGGGGTAGGCCCAGAAAGGAAAGGATGGAGATACTAAGAAAAAATCCTGGTTGCACCTCCACTTGGACAGAGTTACCTACAGAACACATATCATCATCATCATCATCTTGTTCTGTCTTGTCTTCCTCTGACCTGCTCTGAAATGTTGGCTATTTGGGGGGAACACTTGTTCTGGTCTCACTTTTCTATGAAAAGATGCTTCACCTAGAGCAATTGTTCCAGTTTCTCTCCAGCTCCTCCTTACTCTTTTCCATGGTAGGAAGTGTGGCTTATTTCACTGATGAGCTTACATTGAATCATTTAAGATTTGGTGTTGCTATCTCTTAAAGGGTCTTCGTATTCAGAAACAACATAGTTTCAAAAATGTACATATGGTCAAACACTATTGCTTGTTCATGAGGGCTATTGCGTTTGGATTGTATTGACTAGTGAATGAATGCTTAATGATACCATACACTTAATGGCAAACCAAATGTATCTAATAAAAGCTGACTGCTCTGTTGTGTTTACTTGGGAGGACAGAGTGGCAGAGACTACATAAAACAAGTGAGAAAGCAGTTTTTAACCTTGGTTTTGTTACCAAATTTTATTACCATCAGCACTTTTTCCAAATACATTTTTGAAAACCTAGATTGTATAGTATTGCTAGTTTTCTATACAGGCAGAAGTACCCACTGTCTGTGAATTAAAATCTTGCAGGTAAAAAATTTCAAAATTTACAGATATTTGTACCAAAGATCTTCAGAGACACAGAATGCTGAAAATTACAAATGCTTGCAAAACTGTTTTTGCTTGTTCTGGGAGACGACAGCCTGCTGTGGTATTCTTAACTTGTCTGTCAAGACATAATTAAAGAGATATATACCACCTTGATATTTCCAACTGAGAAGAGCCAAGGCAACTGCAGACGGATGGCCCAGGTGCAGTGCCCTAAAGAGCTGTATACGCTGCTTTGCAATTAAGGAAAATATTACCTCATGGAGTACCATTTGGAGCCATGTTTTTCAATAAGTCAAAAGGTTTAAATATGTTTTCTCTAGCACACAGTTCAATGTGAAGATTCTCTGTCTTGCACTGAAGTCATGTAATTTAAGCTGCAGGGTTCCTTGAAACAGATATTTCACGAAAGCAATGGGGATGTCTGACTGATTTCCCAATTTTCACAGCCGAAAGATTCTAGAAACCTAGTTTCTGTAATGATGTTTTTCCTGGCATCCACAGTTGACAATGATAGTAAAAATGAAACTCAGAGAGCCTCTGACCCAAGTTCAAAGATTCACGATTGATAGTGTTTTCTAACTATCTCTGTGGGATACTATGTGTAGAATATATATGTCTTAGCCCCATTTTGGAAGGAGTGGAATTAGAAAGGTTAATTTAATTCCTTAAGGCAAAGACAATACTCAAATCCCAATCTCTTGATAGCTAAGGCTGAACTCACATTGATTGTGCAAAGTTCAATGGAAATATTAAGGTTATATCATTAATTTGATCTTTGTAGGCAACTAATAGTTTGGTTTTTGCTCATTTAATCTATTTAACACACCTTATGTTAAATTAATTGGGTGTTAAAGCCTATATCTACAAAATAAAAACCACTGTACTTAAACCTTAATAATAAAAAAAAAACCTAAAACATACAAATTTGATTGATTCATTATCTTAAGATGTTTTCCTTAATTTTCTGTGAATTAATTTCTATTAATTATTAATTAATTAAAATAATTTCCATTAATTTGGTCTCCATGTTAAAATGTTGGAGTAAACAATCGTTTTTTTTTTCCCTTTATACTTTGTGACTCATAGTATCAATAGTATAGTAAGTCACAGCATGGATGGGGAGATCTGTAGTTACATCCTCATTTGAGCTTTGTGTTGACCAGGTGACTCCTTCCTTTCTCAGTCTCATGCCACCATGCTCTTCTATTTATTATTCTTCTTCTGCTTCTCTGAATATTATTTCTCAACAGACCAGTTTCTGAACCACACCACTTGTATTCAGATCCTGCTTCTGCCACTTTGTTGTGTTTCCATTTCCCTACCTATAGCTGCTGCTTCCTATGAGGATTAAAGAAGTTCATGATTATAAAGGGCTGGGAAGCACACCTGGCACATGGTAAGTGTTCAGTATGTTAGCAATTTTCATCATAGTCTATATCATCATCATCATCATGTTGCTGCTCTGCATTCTTTTCCTTTGCCCTCCTTTTAAATGTAGGCTATTGGAAAACAATTGATTCTGGCCTCATGTTTCCACGCAAAGGCACTTTACTTAGAGCAACACTCCTAGTTTCTCTCCCCCAGGGAGGCAAGAGTGGTTTATTTCATTGGTGCTCTTGGAAGAGAGAACGTCTTTTTTCTAAACTGCATGTATGCTAACAGCTTATGCTCTGATTCACTCTCTCTCTAAGCCAGGGGCAAATAAATATGTCTAATTACTGGGTAAAAGGCTAGCATAATCTTTTAGCCTCAGAAATAGAGCCATTTTCAAGTTATTGTAGAAGTCCAAAAAAGAAAAAAAAAAAACGACAGCCATGTTTCCCAATTAGCTTTACCAATAGGAAAAGTAATGTTTTCAACTTTGACTCTTGTGTCTAGTTCCACATTGCTTACAAACTTTGCAGGGGAAGAGGACCATTTTACACTGAAATTCCAGGGCCTCAGCGTTAACATGCACCCCAATACTATCCCTGCTTCTGCATGAGCAATCTGCTTCCTCAAATTCCCTCTCTCATTCAATGACACACCTGCATATCCACTTGTGGGACAGATCTGTCCTAGTATCTCAAACACTGTCCGAAACTAAACACATATCTTTGTTCCAGCCTTAGTGCCACATATCTTTGATCCTCTTTATCTCCAGCCTTGGTGACTCTACCATTCATCTTGTCTCCGAATCCAAAACCCAGGAGATTTTCTTGACATATTTGTTTTGCTCAACTCACATGTTCAGTTATATCTTCCTTATATGCCCCACATTCTTCCTGTTCTTGCCTGTTTACTTTTCTGTGTACTTATCTGTGGTCTCTCCTCAGAGCTCAGGCATAGCAACCTCCTGTATATTTGCCCTACCACCAACCTTTCCCGGTCTTCTCCATTCTGCAACTGCTATTGGGGTTATCTTTTAAAACAACAACATCAGAAATCAATGTCACATTCCTCATGGGTCAAGTCTGAACTCCTAAGATAGCAGTTTCCATTATTTGGGCCCTGTCTAACTCTCTGGCCTGAGAGTTATGACCAGTCGCCTCTACCATTAGCATGCCCTATGTCTTGGCCATACTACACTCTTACAAGAGTGCTGAGATTCATTCACAGGGCTTATTTGGAGGTTGAAGCAAAAATAATAATTTATGTGATCAAGATAAAATTAACTTTACCATGACTAAAAAATCCATCTTACCTAGTATGAATAAAGACCTTTGAGTATTTCAAATACACATTCAAATAATTTGAATAATTTAAAAGTAACTATGGTTAAATCAAATGAGCCTGTTGAGTGATACTTTCCTTTATAACACATCAATATTAACTTCTCTATTGTCTGTGAAAAGAAGTCCAACCGATCACCTCTCCAGTCTCATGTCACACAACCCTCAGTGTGGGGCTGGCCAGGCTCAAAACAGTGTCTTGGGCCTCTGCTGTTGTATGGCTGTTCTTGTTCCACAAAAGCTTCACTCTCATTGTCCTCTTAACCTCCTGGTCTCAAGTTACACATCACTTCCTTCAAAGAGCCTTTTCTCACTTGTCCATCTCCCAGCACATCTCCCTGCACAGTCTTTATTGGGCTCTATGAGGACACTTCCTGCACCTTGTCTCCATTGCCTCTTTACCTCACCTGGATGGTCCTTCCAGGCTCAGTCGGGCACTATGTCATGTTGAGCAGTAAATACCTATTACTTATCATTAGGCTGACATGTAGCAGGCATTTAATAACTGCTTATTAAATAATGGATAAAGTGCTTATGTTTTACCACACATCGTTATATAAAAAAGAAAAGAGTCAGATCGGATAGAGAAACACAAAACAAAGTAAATGGTACTGGCTTTTAGAAGCTTACAATGTACACTAAATTAAGTGGGAAAGATTAGTTATTTTAATGGTGTTTTTCTTATTCCTTAGAATAATAAATGTCAACAGTCATTTTTCAAAATACATTTTAATGCAGCAAAAAAATTGAATAGTTACATTTATCTATTATAGAGAATTCAAAGGAAAGTCAATTCTGGTGTTTGCAACAGTTTGCTCTAAGATTGTTTATTGCCTTTAAGACTCCCAAGCAAGAAAAACTGACCGCCCCCATTCACAGATGTATTTCTCATTTCTTTAATTAAATGTGAGCTGCACAAGCTTGTTAAAGCTAGTTTATGTTCATCGGGTTTACATTACATTAACTTGGACAATAGCTGTTAATAATTTTTCCTGTGCTCTTAAAATTTCACTGTCACAAATACCCATAAATAATGTCACCCCATTTTGGAACAAGAGTTTGTGAAACACGTCATCTTGAAGCTAATCATAGGCTATGCTGCTGTCACTGATTCCAGGCCTCGCTTCTTAGCAGCTTGATAAAGCCATGGCTGTGTGTCTACCTCTGGTTCAGTACATTATTAGGGCAATGTCATTGATTTTATTAACACCAAAAAGTCAGCTTTGAGTCATTTCACTTTTTTAACAGAACATTGTGAGCATTTTCCACCAAACCTTAATTAATCATATTTTTAATCATTGCCTTGTTTCAACATGCACAGCAGACTATTCTAGGAAAAACAGTGAGTTAGTCAGATGGCTAATAAAACTCAACTGATAAATTGCTGCATTTACTTCTTGCTGCATGGGCATTACAGTCAGGCATTTCTGTGTCTTCAGACATGACTCAGAGGCTGCAAATGTCCAGGCACATTCATAGACAACTCACCAAGGACCATTGAGACGTTTGAAACATAACAAAACAAAACAAAACTTGTGGGCTCTAAATGAGCTATAAGAATTGGGGGAAATAGTTGCAAGGCCGTTTTACCTGATGTCAGCATGATTGCCTTGTGCTGGTTGTGAGTCAGGGAAGAGAAGAGCTGCCGTATCTACCAAATGTGTGACCCATTGAGGTTTATGCCTGGACTTGCAAACAACTCATTACGTTAATTCATCACGTCTATTTAAGAATACTAAACATAACCAACTCAGAAAGTGGAAGTCCAAACAACACCTAAATGTTGCTGACCAATAATTTTTTCTTTATAAGCATGTCTCCACCTTGTTAGAGTTGACAGCTGATTTTCTGTCTTCTCAGAGCTTCGCTTTAGTCAAGGCAGCATATCTTTTACAAAGACAAGACTAACATACAACGTACCATTGTGCTGTGATGAGATAGTAAAGAAAGAAGAAAATAGGAAGATTCTGAATAGTTATTAAACTAACACAATCTATAAACTGAAAATGCATATATAGAGCTTATGACAATTAATTCCTTCAAGAAAATTATCGTAGCACCTAGAAGGCAAACGATTGTATGACAAACAGGTCCTTTGTTATTTAGTAATAACAGTGTTTCTCAAATGTCTCCAAATGTCTGACTTAAATGGTATCTGTCTTAAATGAGTCTGGAGAGAACATACAAGCAGCAACTAAAAGAGAATGTATCGTGTCCTAATAGAGATAAATAAAGGGTGCCATGGGAATTATGGTTAGGAGATGGATAAGTTAGTAAAGGCTATTTAAAGGAAGTGATGTCTAACTCAAGACTAGAAGGTAAAGAGGACTGTAAGGGTGAAAATGTCTGGAAAAAGGCCCATGCCATGCCTAGAGGCCTAAAAGACTGTGTTTTCAGGCTGATATGTCCCAAGTTTCTCAAATAGGGTTGAAAAAGTCCACTAATCATAACGGCCAATTATAGAAGGGACAGGGCTGACATGTGTAACTGTTATAATTTGGATTTAGTCTGAATATTCATGGCTAAAATCAACTGCCGGACAGCTGCAGTGGCTCATGCCTGTAATGCCAGCACTTTGGGAGGCCAAGGTGGGCAGATCACTTGAGGTCAGGAGTTCGAGACCAGCCTGGCCAACATGATGAAACCCCCTCTCTACTAATAATACAAAAATTAGCCAGGCGTGGTGGCTTATTCCTATAATCCCAGCTACTCGGGAGGCTGAGGCAGGAGAATCATTGTACCTAGGAGGCAGAGGTTGCAGTGAGCCGAGATGACATCACTACACTCCAGCCTGGGCAACAGAGTGAAACTGTGTCTCAAAAAAATAATTAAAATGAAGTCAACTGCCATATACACCCACTCTGGAGCCTTGTTTTCCTGATGCACATCCCCTAGGGCTCCATTGAAGAAATGCGTCTTTTTAATTCTTTCGTATGTAACATTCTACTGGACAGCAAATAAGGAAACCTTAGTTAAATTGAAATTCAGTTTCTAAAGCAATGCATTATTGGCAGGGTATTGCCTTCCTCTGCCCACCCCCAACCCCTACTCAAATGCATAACATTTTTGAATGTTTAAAAAATTATTAATCTAGAACCAAAATCCAGTCATTCTAAAGTCTGACAAAATACTGAACATTTTTTAAAATCCTCCATCTTAAGATATTATCTTTTCTACTGAGTGCTTTTTTATTTGACATAACTGTAAATTGGCATTACAGAACTAGACATCTATCTCATTTCTGTCTAACTTCAACTAACATTGACACACACTCCTATGGCAGATCTATAATTGCTTATAATTTGATGTATTTGTCTCTCTCTGTTAGAACGTCAGCTCTATCTTTACATTTTTCATGTGCATAATAAAATTGCTTAAAAACAACAAGTAATAAATGAAGTATTGTTGATTGAAAAGACATATGAGATAACCATAATCGGTTTTATTCAGGGCCTAAAGTTGGAAACCAGCTTTCTAGCCAGAAAGGATAGAAAAGCACTGAGAATAACAGATATTTTGCACCTTCATTTTGAATCTTGGCATAAAAAGAAAATGGTTTTTAAACCAAAAGGATGCCAGACTATTTCAAATATTTTAACACTAGACTCCAAGGCAAAACTAAGAGGATTTGTAATGGGTCATAAAGAATTTTGCCTGTGATACAAACACTTAAATCGTAAAAGTGAAAAGTTTGGACATCTGTATTACCTAAGCAAAGATTATTTAAGCCAAGAAAATTACATTATGTTCCTAATAAATACATTCCAGAGTTGTGTATATGTTTGCGTGAGTACGTGTGATTAGTGTTGCTACTTTAAGTATATGCCTATGTTTCGTGTTTTATGAGAGAGCTTACAACATGCCTGGTAGTATTCTAAAACTTTACATTTATTAATTCAATGTGCTATAAAAACCTTATTAATTAAATGCCTTTCAAATCTTTACCAATGAAGAAACAAAGGTATAGGAGGTGAGGTAGCTTTTCCAAGTCACACAGCTAATGTGTAGCTGATTGAGAACCTACCTTGCCGGTCTGAGTCCAGTGTTCCCACCCAACCACTATGTTATAATACCCTAAAAGAGAAAGAAATGATTTTTGGGAAGAGGAATTAACCACTTTGTCCATTTTATTATGTAATAATTTTGCAGCACTTCAATAGATGGTTGGATGAATGATGTAACGTTTGATTAATAAGGAGATATATGGGAGAAAATATTTTAAATGGGTCCATTTATTTCATTTAAAATAGTTTAAATTAAAATTTAATTTTAAAATTAAACTTAGTAAGATATTTATTAAAAAGAAACCAATTTGGAAAGAAATTCTTCTTTTTTAATATTTTGATGTTTAGCAAAGTAATAGATAACTATAATTTGAACAGTGTTGTAAGAAAAAGAGACAATTCTCAGAGATGCCTTCTTCTTTCCCACCTCTGAGACCACTCAGGTGACCACTTGAAAATCATTTAATTGCTCTGTTTTTGCACTATTTCTGTGTTTCTAATGCTATTTTACTATTTTTTTTCTATTCCTGACATTATCTATTGACTTTCTACCATGTAAAACACATCTCATTGTTTGTGAGCTTCTAGTGTTGCTGTTGAGAAGTTTAATACCATTCTGACTTCTGAAGATGCATATTTGACTTTTCTCTCTGTGTCTCTCTCTCTCTCTCAATCTCTTTCTCTCTCTCTCCCTTTAAAGATCTTTTTATGATATTCTGTTTTAGCCCAAGATTTTAAAAATTAACAAAGATGTCACCCTGTGTGGGTCTTTTTGAAATGGCACTCCACAGACCATTAAAATGAAAAACATGTATGTCCTTCAGTTCTAAGAAGTTTTCTTATAGTATTTCTTTGATCATTTCCTCCTTTCCATTGTCTCCATTCTTTCATTTGAAAGTGTTCCCATTTAAACATTCAGCCTTATAGGCTCATTCTCTAATATTCTTATCTTCCTCCTCCTGTTTTTCAACGCTTTACCTTTATAGTCTACATTATAGAAGATTTTCTCAAGTTTTCTTTCAAACTTTCTACTCATCGTTCTCATTCATGAGTGCAATATCTTCTTTTACTGCTTTAAAAATCAATTTTTTTGCTTTCACTTTTAGTTTCATTCTGCTACCTGCATTGCCTTTCTTTTTCTTAAAGCTCATATTTCTTATTGTTTTGATTCCCAGTTTTCCAATAAGAGCCTCTCCTCAGATTCCTGGTAGCACTGGCTATTCACAATTTAAATTTCATAGTGAGACACTAAAACTCAACTGGAAGCTCTTTGGCTTGTCAATAAGTCGGTTTCACTAAAGTGTTATCAGATTAAAATCTCACTCTTGCTGGAGCCCCCAAATATCAGTATCATCAAGTCTTTTTCCTTAGGTTAATCTAACTCTCCAGGGAAATATTATCCTATTTCCTGCCTAAGGGATGGGATTGGAGTGGGTAAAGGGTTGGCAGGTGGCTCTCTGTATTGTTTCTCTAATTCTCTTTTTTTTTTCTGCTGGCCCTTTTCACACTTTTGTCCTCAGCTATGCTTAGTGTCTTCACATTTTAGATCCTATTTTACTCATTATTTTTCTGGAAAATAAATCTCCATTCCCCTACTAGAAAAATAAATGTATGTGGAAAGGTCAGGGGGCCAGTGGAGGTTACTTGGGAGTGATAATTGCTGGTTGTGCCAGAAATTGGGGAAATTTTTCAGGTTTAGAGCTCATGTACCCCATAGATATATATACCTACTGTGTACCCACAAAATTTAAAATTAAAAAGTATTTTTAAAAACCCAGATTTACATGTTCTTTATATGGACTCTTAATTTTCTCATTTTCCTTCTTATGTATCAAACCCATGCTTTCAGAGGAATCTGGTTCCTGAAATTCCAGAGCATTTTCTGGGGTCCTGATATGTAAATCATTCTGCTTCTTGTTGGCTTCCCCAAGCCATTTACCACATAACTTTCTTGCCGGAGGGAGGGCGAATACAGCACAAACACACACAAAATTATGCATGTAGTAACTATTATTTTTCAAAAATAAACAGGTACCTGCCTCTCAGCCTAATAAATAGAGCATTCCTGATGCTTTTCAAAGCTTTCCTTGGAGTGTCCCTTCCCAGTCACATCCCTCTCTTCTGCTCTGAGGATAACCATCATTTCAATGGTTGGTGCTTATCATGATGTTGCTTCTTCATATACTGTATCTGCATACATTATATATGTTACTGCTAAATAATACACTTTTTACTTGATTTTTAAGTATATATTATATATAAATATATATTATATATAAACATCACATAGTGTTTATACATAATATATATAGTATTGGCCGGGCAGTGGCTCATGCCTGTAATCCCAGCACTTTGGGAGGCTGACGCAATCAGATCACTTGAGGTGAAGGGTTCGAGACCAGCCTGGCCAACATGGTGAAACCCCATCTCTACTAAAAATACAAATATTAGCCAGGTATGGTGGGGCATGCCTTAATCCCAGCTACTTGGGGGGGGCTGAGGCAAGAGAATCACTTGAGCCTAGGAGGTGAAGATTGCAGTGAGCCGAGATGGCACCATTGCACTCCAGCCTGGACGACAAGAGCAAAACTTCACCTCCAAAAAAAAAAAATGTTATTTATATATATATATATATATATATATATATAAATGGAATTATGTTATTTACATATATTAATATGTATAGCTAAATGGAATTAATATTATTTATAGATATAAATGGAATTTTATATTTTTAATATTTTCATTTTGTCGCTTTTTAGATCTAGGGTATTCACTTTTTATATTGCTATATAATTTTCCTTATATAAGTATTCCACAATTTTATTTGTTTTTTTACTGTTGATGCACAATTGAGCTGATCCAGTTTTTGCTGGCATGTCTTCTGGTGCACACTTGCAAGAATTTTTCCAAAGAATTAGACATATTACTGGATCAAGTGACTATGCACCTTCGGCTTTACTAGGCAATTCCAAATTGTTTTCCATGGGTTGTACCAATTTACATTCCCCCAACATACATTCAGTTCACCCCCCAGTGTTCTTCATTCTCTCCAATCTTAATGTTGCTGCATTTGCTTTGCAACTTCCTACATTTGGTTGACATCTCCCATATGTTGTGTGTGGCTCTTTTTTTTTTCCTTTGGCAAATTTCTACTTAACTTACTTTGCTCCCTGCTGTCATTTTAATGGGATTTCAGAAGGAAGCAAAAGTAAGCGAATACAAATAGCCCATCATATTAACTGGAAGATCCACATAGGAGTCTTTATTCTTTATTTCAGGAAAGTAAAATAACTTATAGGAAAGGGAAAATAACTTTTATATACCTTATTTCTCTCACACAAAGATAATTTATAACATTAAGCCTTCATGGGAACTATCCAAATTAATAGTTTTTAAGTTATAAACTGATAAAGCCTATTAGGAGTGTTGGTTAGGGATGATAACTGCAAGAAGGTAAGAATTACAAAGACTTCTCAGCAGCCCCTTTGAATTGCTGCTGTCCCCAAAATATTGGAAGAAAAACATGTGGGGAGTTTTTAAGTGAATAAATAAATAACAGTTCACCTTCCTCATGTTTGTGCTGTATTGCTTTCTCCTATTCAGAGTAAAATGTCTCTACAGCTTTTTGCACATTTGTTCCAAATGTTTGAACCACAGTTTTGTATCTTCTCTTTTATTACTAACCAAGCTCTTCCTAATTAACGTCTATCTCTCTTTTACATCTAGGCTACTCAATTTTATTGCTATATAATTTTCTTCATATAAATATCCCACAATTTTATTTGTTCTTTCTACTGTTGATAGATCATTGAGATGGTCCAGTTTTTGCTGGCAAACAACAACTGAAACAGTAAACTAGAACTTAGATTTAGGGCCACGATGTTCAAATAATAAGGAAAACTTATTAACTCAAGTAACTAAATACTCCAGATGTAGCTTTGTGTTCAGGTGAATTCTAATTCAGTAGCAAATCATGTCAGTGGGAACACAGATTTTCTCTCCATTCTTTTTCTGCCTTGTTGGTGTCAACCTCAGGTTTATTCAATTGCTTTTTCTTACAGTCACACTTGGCCTGGCTCTTGAGGTAGCACAATAGCTTCCACTTCCAGAGCTCACATCCTGAAATCAGACCATCCAGAATACTGGTCTTTTCAGCAGACATCTCCTAGTATCTCTTTAGCTCTGAATGCATTACATGTTTATCCCTGAACCAATAAAATGCTATGGTCAGGGCTATGGGAAATGCTGATTGAATAAAGCTGGTAAGAACCCATTTGAGCTGGGAATGGGTGTCACCCAAACCACAGGACTGAGAATGAGAAAGGTAATTTTCCCAAAGGATATTCAAAATTCTATTAGGAAGAGAAATTCTGGACCTGCAAAAAGCAACAAATGTCTATTGACTTTAAATCTTCTCATGTGGATACTGGATATATCAAAATGATGGGGCTTTCCTGGATATTTCCTAAATATTATCTTCCATAAATATGAATATCAGTGGATAGACCAGCCTAGCCAATATGGTGAAACCCCGTCTCTACTAAAAATACAAAAATTAGCCGGGCATGGTGGCGTGTGCCTATAGTCCTAGCTACTCGTGAGGCTAAGGCAGAAGAATCACTTGAATCCGGGGGGCAGAGGTTGCAGTGAGCCAAGATCATGCCATGGCACTCCAGCCTGGGTGACAAGAGCGAAACTCCATCTCAAAAAAAAAAAAAAAGGACATTATGATATTATGCTCAGTGAAATAAGCCAGTCATAAAAGACAAAGGTTGTATGATTCCCTTTATATGAAGTATCCAGAGCAGACAATCATAAAAACAGAAAGTTGAATGGTGGTTGCCAAGAATTTGGGGGAGGGAAACTGCTGAGGAATTTTTTAATGGATGGAGTTTCACTTTTACAAAATGGAAAAGTTCTGGTAATTTATTTCACAACGATATGAATATGCTTAACACTACTCTACTGAACACTTAAGAATGGTTATGTTGGTAAACTTTGTTATGTGTATTTTACTATAATTTTTTATAAAAGATAGTTTCATTGTAAAAAATTTAAGCATTGAGAAATTGCATCCAAAATTAGATAATAACTATATTCTTAAGAAAGTAAAACAATGATAATTCCTGTCTTTGAGCAACTAGAGCAGTACAACAGACGAAGAAAAAACATGGACAAGACAGAAGCATCTTTTTATTTTTAATATTTGCAGAACGTGCAGGTTTGTTACATGGGTATACGTGTGCCATTGTGGTTTGCTGCATCTATTGACCCATCCTCTAAGTTCCCTCCCCTCACCCCCATCCCCCAATAGGCCCTGGTGTGTGTTGTTTCCCTCTCTGTGTCTATGTGTTCTCAATGTTCAACTCTCACTTATGAGTGAGAACATGCAGTGTTTGGTTTTCTGTTCCTGTGTTAGTTTGCTGAGAATGATGGCTTCCAGCTTCATCCATGTCCCTGCAAAGGACATGAACCCATTCCTTTTTATGGCTGCATAGTATTCCATGGTGTATATGTACCACATTTTCTTTATCCAGTCTGTCATTGATGGGCATTTGGGTTGGTTCCAGGTCTTTGCTATTGTAAATAGTGCTGCAATGAACATACGCATGAATGTGTCTTTATAGTAGAACAATTTAGATTCCTTTGGTTGTATACCCAGTAACGGGATTGCTGGGTTAAATGGTATTTCTGGTTCTAGATCTGTGAGGAATCACCATACTGTCTCCCACAATGGTTGAACTAATTTACATTCCTACCAACAGTGTAAAAGCATTCCTACTTCTCCACAGCCTTGCCAGCATCTATCATTTCCTGACTTTTTAATAATCGCCATTCTGTCTGGCATGAGATTGGTCTCATTGTGGTTTTGATTTGCATTTCTCTGATGATCAGTGATGTTGAGCTTTTTTCCATACGTTTGTTGGCCGCATAAATGTCTTCTTTTGAGAAGTGTCTGTTCATTGCCTTGGCATATACACCCAGGCAACCCACTTTTTGATGGGGTTATTTGATTTTGGTTTTGTTTTTTTTTTTTTTTTGTAAATATATTTAAGTTCCTTGTAAATTCTGGATAGTAAACCTTTGTCAGATAGTAGATTGCAAAAATTTTCTCCCATTCTGTAGGTTGCCTGTTCAATCTGATGATAGTTTCTTTTGCTGTGAAGAAGCTCTTTAGTTTAGCTCTTTTTGAAGAGGTCCTTCAGTTCCCTTGTCAGCCGTATTCCTAGGTATTTTATTCTCTTTGTAACAATTGTGAATGGGAGTTCATTCATGATTTGGCTCTCTACTTGCCTATTATTGATATAAAGGAATGCTCATGATTTTAATCAACTTCAGCAAAATCTCAGGATACAAAATCAATGTGAGAAGAATCTTGATTGAAAATATCTTTCAAAATTGCAAATATTGATTTTCGGGCTCTAAATCTTAGGTGAAGTTAGATTCAGACCAGAATTATATACAATTTCATTTGTCATTTGTTCATATTGTAGATCTGTTCAGAGAGAACCATGAAAGCCCGTGTGGAGATTTAGCAGCTGATTGCACCCAGCCGGGTGCTGTGCTCCTATTAAGAACAAAGTGGCACCTTTTGAAGAGGTGGGAAAAAAGGTGTAGGCAGAATCCAAACACTTTTCACCACATTCACTGCCACCACCATGACCCAAGCCCCATCATGTCTCACCTGGATTATTATAATAATGTGATTGGTCTCCCTGCTTCAGCCTTTGACCCCCTAAAGTACACTCTATACAAGGAACCCACGAAAATCCTGGAAAATGTGAACCAGATAATATCACTCCTCCACTCAAAATCCTGCATGGCCTTGCATCTTAGAGTAAAAGCCAGTATCTTATCATGATCTGAAGATTCCTATGGCATTTAGCCCTTACTACCTCCTCCTCATCACCTCCTCCTACTATTCTCCCCCTTGTTCATCCCATCCAACCACCCTGGCTTTCTCACTATTTCTTGAATATAACACATGGCTCATTCTATAACTTTACCATATATATTATGGTGCCTTGGTTTATATGGTTTATAGTTGATTCCAAGACTGCAGTATAATCAGTTAAGGATATCATTAATCTATGAGATAAGGCATCTATACAAATAACAATTGATTCGTGAAAATGTAATGCTTTATGTTAGAATAATAATGATTTTTTAAATTTACCTTTGTTTTACAAACTAAATGAACAACATAGAGTTAGATTTAAAGATGTAAAAATATACCTAGGTTTTCCTTAACAGTTTTAAGTTTTAAACTTCACATCTTGAAAAATACTGGAGGTAGGGATTGGGAAGGAGGCCTTAATATTTTAGAGGTATACTTCTGTATTACATGAAGAAGGGAAACTATTAAAGAAATTTTATAACACGATTGAAATGAATTTGACAGGCTGACCTACACACACACTCCTGTATATGCACGCACCTGCACATAAACTAAAGTCGCTTACTGAATAAACACAATGCAGATTAGGACAAAAATGGAAAGTCCATTTGAAGTTATCAGAAAAAAACAGACATTTGCAAGCACTTTGCATGGTTAGAGACTGCATGGAAAATTACTTTGATAAAGGTAAAATTGGAGAAATGGTCATTATTTCCATTTTTGGAGATTTACAATGACTCACTCTAAACCACAGCTATTCTCAATCATTGATTAATTTTCCTCTGACTAGTTCACCAATCTAAGAAATACTGTGTCTTTCTTCTTAAGGTCAGAAAGGACTGTAATCTCTGGCTCAGGGAAACTGCATTTTAGCTTGGTGATGAAAATGTACTGTATCAGCAGGCTTTTCTGCTTCAGCTTATTAGACACCCAAGCAGTATCAAAAGCAATTCTATTTATTTGACCTAACTAAAAATAGACATTTGCTCTTGGCTCTAATTTTTAATTTGCTTTTACCAGGAGGATTAGAGCTGCTATTCTGTTGCTCCCTACTGCAAGGTTTGAATCATCAATATGGAGTCTACCTGCTCTTCTTTCAGAAAATTCCACCAATCAAAGTCAGTGCTGTATTTCTTTTCTATATGATCTTTTGTCCCAAACCATGGGCATTAGTTTCAGGAATTGTGGATGCCCAGCTCTCCTTCTTTTTTACAGGAAACTGATGTTAAATTATTTTCACAAAGATACAAATGGTATTTGTGTTAGCCATAGATATCCTCTGCTCTGACCTCCCTACCTGCTATGATAGAGGCACTTGGGCAGGCAGCTTCCAATCTGCAGGAATGTTCACCTGAGGCCCTGCTCATCACAGGTGGCTACCAGCCAATGATTGAGCACTGGGGCACTAATTCAATTCAAGACTCCTCTGACAAGTTTTGCTCCTCATCAGCCTAGGCAAGACTTTCTCAGAGTCTCACTGCAGTCTGAAACTCCATCTACCCAAGCCTCTTTCCTTCCTTCTCTTCTGTCACATGTATCACAGACCAAGCAGCATCATGGTCTGAAGGCTTCCTCTCCTTCTCCTCCTCCTCCTCCTCCTCCTCCTCCTCCTCCTCCTCCTCCTCTCCCTTTCATCCTATGCACTGAGGGGCTCATAAGCATTGGGTAAATTGGGAAATGAGGTTGGTTACTTGGACATCATTTATATGCCATGATTTATGCACCATTTTTTCTGGTAGATTGGATAACCTTCAGCTGAATCCCTCTGCTCTGCTAGTACTCAAAACCTTTTTCAGTTCTACTTTAAGAAAACTAAAAACAAGACACCTGTATGCAAAGCTCCTTCTCCAAAGAGATTCACGCCATCTTTGCCCTCCACACTTGAGACAGATTTATTCTTCCTCCTGGATCCACCTGTACAGCAAATCCACTCCCTTGAACTCCACTTCCATCTCTAACATGTTGGCACCCACAGTTCACATTTACACTCCACTGTTTTTTGCATTTTGAATATCCCTAAAGCAGTTTCTAACCACACTGAATTGACCTGCTCTGTTCAGGTTATGTTTGAGAAAACAATTTTTTTTTTTGGTTCTATGGTGACAAATTGAATAGGTATGCAGGTTTACTAAGCTATTGTCTTTCAGCTTCAAACTGGCCTGTATTGGTTTCCTAATGCTATGTAACAAATAACCACAAAATCTGTCACATAAAATGTCATCCTTTGAATTATTTCACATTTTCCATGGCACAGGAGTTCGGACAGAGCTTAGGTGAATTCTCTGCTCAGGGTCTCGCAAGGCTGCAGTCTTGGTGTAAGAACACTGTGGTTCTTATTTGGAGCTCAAGAGTCTTCAAAGTTCATTCAGGTTGTTGGCAGGTTACGGCTGTAGAACTGAGGTCTCTAATTTTTTGCTGGCTGTAGGCAGGGACCACTCAGCTCCTGCAGGCTGCCTGCAGTTCCCTGTTATGTGGCCCCTTTAGGCAGTTTGCAACATGGGTGCTCACTTTCTTCCAGGCCAACAGGAGAGTGCCTCACTGACTTCCAGTCCCTCTCCTGTTGGCTGTGACTGAGTCTTATATAATTGTGACATAACCACTAGAGTGACTATTCCAGCACTGTTTGCTATATCACATAACCTCATCAAGGAAGTGGCTGTCCCATCATATTCACAGGTTCCACCCACACTCAAGGGTAGTAGTTGTCTATAAGGCAGGTACACCAGGGAGTGAAAATCTCTAAGATCGTCTTAGAATTCTACGTACCACACTGCCCTCTTGACTCTGCTTTATGATGTTGGAGCTGAAACTCTCCTAACCATGTTTCTTCTTGACCAAGTGGCTTCCTTGGAGGTTTTGCCAGTGATAGGCACAAAGGGAGATGGAAAGTCTGGAGAAGAGAAGGATCATTCCTTCCTGGTTATGCTGTTTCTATCAGCACTGCCTCAGCAACAGACCTTCTCTCTGGTAACCGTGGTTGGTTTCAATCTTTAGTTTCTTCAGCAATCCCAGAAACAACTTCATTATGTCCCCTCAAAGGTCTGAAACCGTATTGTATGAGATATTTCCTCCAGGCACTTCATTTGGCCCCTTCTAGTTTCTAAGAACCTCATTTTTTTCCTTTTTCCCCCAAACCTAGCTTGGGAACAATGTTCTTCTGTTACTCCATTTGGATTATCTCAGTGTTTCTTTTTCACTTCTTCAGTAAAACATACAAGTACTCCAATGCTTGTTTAATCAATTGCTTATATTAATTTCTTTCTGAAAAATAACTGATGTATTTTCCATATTCATGACTTGACTCTGGCCACTGCAATACATTTTAAATAGTCTGCCCTACTGCCATTTTTTCCCTAAGGTCTCTTATTTTAGTGAAAGATATTGTTGAACATGGGTTCTTTAGAAATGCATATATTGAGTTATAGCAGAAATGTTTGTAATCATCTAAATTTTTAATGACTAAAGCTTCTTCTATCATATGTATGCACCATAATTTATTTATTCAGTCTCCCATCTTGGTTAGGTTATTTCAAACATTTTGCTATTATATATAATCCCATGATAAACACCCACAGATGCAAATGTTTGCCCACATCTCAGCTTCTTCCTTAGAATTAATTGTTAGAAGTGAAATTATGAGGCTGAAAGATAAAAGACTTTTTTTAAGTTTTGGATTTCAAATTTTCTTTCTGAAGGGTTATAACGATTTAAACTCCAACAGCATGAATGAGAGCGTCTACTCCTCTATCCTCTACACTCTCACCAACACATTACTTTCTTTATCTGTTAAAATAATTGACATTTTGATAGATGAAAAGTGGCATCTCATTTTAACTCATTTATAATGGTCAAAAATCTTTCCATATGTGTGTTTGACATGTCCATTTCTTCTTTTGTGAATTGACTGTCATTGTGCCTTTTCTAGTCACTCCTACCAAAAGTGATATTATGTTCCTGTCAGGATCAATAATACTTTATTTGCATTTGGCATTTACTGTACTCTACCACTACTCCACTGCTGATATGGGAACATTTTTGTGTTTCTTTCTTTTTTCTTTCTCTTTCTCTTTCTTTCTTTCTTTCTTTCTTCCTTTCTTTCTTTCTTTCTTGCTTTCTTTCTTCTTTCTTTCAGACAGAGTCTCGCTGTCACCCAGGCTGGAGTGCAGTGGTGCAATCTTGACTCACTGCAACATTTGCCTCCAGGGTTCAAGCAATTCTCCCAAGTAGCTGGGACTACAAGCCTGTGCCACCATGCCTGGCTAACTTTTTGTATTTTTAGTAGAGATGGGATTTCACCATGTTGGCCAGGCTGGTCTCAAACTCCTGACCTCAAGTGATCCACCTGCCTCCATTTTTCTGTTTCTCTTAATTATTACCACAATCTATTACTTTTCCCAAAAGCTTATTCTTCACATTGTTTACTCCGTTTTACATCCTGCATAGAAATACAACCTCCTAGCAGAATCTGTGCTGTACCAGTAAACCCTTCCTATGTCAGGACAAACTTAAAAACTTACAATAGGAATTAGACTGGAAGATCCCTTTGACTTTTTCCAGCTGTTATATTTTATGTTTCTCTGGTCATATTTCAGGTCCTTCTCTGGCGAGCCATATTCTTCAACCCATTTGATAGTTTCTGAATATAAACTATGGATAACTTTTAGAGATCTTCCCATTCCAATGAACTTGAGTGAGTACCTGTAAAGCTGAGACACTCAGTCTTATAAATTAACTGCTATAAAAGTTTGTTATTTCCATGAGATGACAATATAAGTTAAATATTTTGTAATAACTCTCTGATGTAAGATATATTCAAATATAGTATTCTACTAGTTTATTGACTTCATATAAATTATTTAATATTTCAATGCTCAAGTTTTCTGTATGAGATGGGTGTAAAAATAAATAATTAATTTTAATTAAATAAACAAAGAACATTTAAGAAAATTAAGTGATAAAATACATGTCAAGTCTTTAGGACAGTGTCTGACAGAATTCAACAAATATTTAGGTAATTCCTAATATGTTTCATGTACTCTTCTAGGTTATGGGAACATAAAACTCAGTAAAGCAGATTTTCTGCTTGACTACTGCCCTCACTGAGCTTAAATTCTAATGAAAGAAACAAGCAATTAACAAATAAAAAAATATGGAATGTATTCAATGGGGTAAATAAAACAGAAAAAAACAAAGGAGGAATGGGGAGTACAAGCCAATGCAGTAGGGGAGGAGGGGTTATAATTTTACAAGGGGTCACCTGGAAAATCCTAATCTAAAGGACACATATGAATAGAAATCTGCAGATATTAGATAGAAAATCAGAGAGAAATTGGCAAGTACAGTGTTTAGGCAGGGGAAGGGAGAGAAGGGCATGCTGATCATCTGCTACAAATGACAGAGACCACAACAAATAAACAATGAAACAAAAAAAGACAATTAAGACAAATAGAGACCATACAAGGATCATAAAATTTCAAAGGCAGAAACCTACCATTAATATTCTCTGAATGCTAACAAAAGAGATATTATAAAAAGTGTCATTCAGAGATCAAAAAGAGAGCTCTTAGGTAATGTAACATGGTAGACATTTTTAAAAACTAGTAGAAGGTTTGGAAGCTAAAACTGAAGCAATCTTCCAGAAACTAGATGAGGATGAGAGGTAGAGGAGATTGCCAGGATGAAAAACTATGCATGACTCCAGAGGTGATCTGTCCTCATTGACTTCAAAAGACAGAAATGTTGAGGGCTACCATCAACAAGACAAATCTCTTGTTGAACCTTCTTTAAATGGACAATAATTAGGTGAGCTTACCCTATTGTGATCTGCCTATGACTTGCCTGATCCACGTCCTGATGAAAGTTTTATGCCCCTCTTTATAGTGAGATGCTGATTCAGCTGACCACACTAATTTTATACCATAGAAATATTCTACTTCGAGCTGCTTCTGAGAGCTGAAGGTTAACCAAGATGAACTTAAAAGAGAAACTTCAGAGCAGCCCAATTCCTTAACTATATTCTTGCTAGATGAACAACACCTGACTCATACCACATCCCTACCAAATGCCCCAATTTTGGTGAGCCCTATTCCCAAAGCCTTGTTCACTAATTTCCCCAGGAGACATTTTTGCAAGCTCTCCAGGAAACTAAAGTCAGTAAATACTGCAGGAATTTTGTTCCATTAAATCTCTTTGGGGAGTTTTCAATTCAAACTAACAATATTGTCTTTTTCCATAACTTGATTTATGCTTACTACTTAATTTTTTATTAAGCATTCTTCATATTTGATTATATTTAAAGAGTCATTGATAAATTATAAAATACTTTAAACAAAAATATTTGAAAATAATAAAATTGAAGCTTAAAATATATTATCAAGGAAAAACCAGATTCAAAAAATGAACCAATTAGAATTTCTAGAAATGAAGAAGAGAGTAATTAAAATTAAAATTGGCAGCTACGTTGATTAACCAGCAGAATAACCACAACCAAAAAAAAAAAAAAAAAAAAAGAACTTTAGGGAGTTCTGCTTCTAGTATAACTGAATAAACTGTTAACAAATTAACCTCCTGCAGATAGCACTTATCACTTACATATCCTGAACAAAATATAATTCCCAACGATCCGGCCGGGCATGGTGGCTCACTTCTGCAATCCCAGCACTTTGGGATACCAAGGTGGGCAGGTCATGTGAGACTAGCAGTTGAGAGCAGCCTGGCTAACATGGTGAAACCCTGTCTGTACTAAAAATACAAAAATTAGCTAGGTGTGGTGGCACACACCTGTAGTCTCAGCTACTAGGGAGGCTGAGGCACTAGAATTGCTTGAACCCAACAGGCAGAGGCTTCAGTGAGCTGAGATTGCACCACTGCACTCCAGCCTGGGCCACAGAACGAGACTCTGTCAAAAAACTAAACAAAACAAAAACCTGTTTTGTTCTCTGTATTTGGAGAACAAACAGAAGCAACAATATTCTGGAGGAGAGAAGGGCTTCATTTAAGTTGCTTCAAAAGACGTTATTTTATTCTTTTTTATAGTTGAGTAGTATTCCATAGTGTATACATACCACATTTTCTTTATTCACTTGTTGGTTGATGGACACTTAGGTTGATTCCATACTTTTGCAATTGTGAATTGTGCTGCTATAAACATGTGTTTGGGCATGCGTTTTTTTCATATAATAAATTCTCTTCTTCTGCATGGTTACCCAGTAGTGAGATTGGGAGACTGAGGCAGGCAGATCATGTGAGGCCAGCAGTTGAGACTACTCTGGCCAACATGGTGAAACTCCATCTCTACTAAAAATACAAAAAATTAGCTGGGTGTGGTGGCACACACCTGTAGTCCCAGCTGCTTGGGAGACTGAGGCACTAGAATTGCTTGAACCCAACAAGCAGAGGCTTCAGTGAGCTGAGATTGGACCAATGTACTTCAGCCTGGGCTAGAGTGAGATTACTGATGATTTTTCTTTCAGCCTGTGGAAAACTGTAGTCATTTGGCAGCTAAAATGATGAAATCCTGCATAATATACAAGAAAATCCAGAAAAAAAGAGTGGAAGGAAACAAAGTCACTGAAAAAATAAGGTAGAAAGACAGAAAAGATGATAGCTAAGGATTAGGAATTCCAAATTCTGTGTATAAACTGTTCTGTTCAAGTATCTGGCTACGCCTTGCACAATGTATGTGTAGAGAAGACTGAACATTCCATCTAAGAGGAGGAAAAATTAAAATGATATTTTAGCTGCTTCCAAAGAACACAGTATGCAATTTTAGTCTGAACAAATTAATTGCCTACCAAAAAAGTATATATCAACTCTCTCTTTAATGGAAGATGACAAAAAAAAATCAACAATCTTCACTTCATAATATTCAAAATTTCCAGGATATAATCCAATTTTATTCAAAATATTATTTTTAAAACAGTAAAATGTGACTCAGTATCAAGGGAAAAGGCAATCAATGGAGACCAATTCTGAGACATAAGATCCAGATATAAGATTTAATAAACAAGTGCTTTAAATAACTACCATAACTATCTCAATGAGGCAAAAGAAAATGTACTCATAATTACCCAGTTAAACTAAAAAGCTTCTGCACAGCAAAAAATAATAATAATAATCAGCAAAGTAAACAGACAACCCAAGGATGGGACAAAATATTCAGAAACTATTCAACCAACAAAGGACTAATAGCCAGAATCTATAAGAAACTCAAACAAATCAGCGAGGAAAAAAAAACAAACAAAAAGTGGGCTAAGGACATGAATAGATAATTCTCAAAAGAAGATATACAAACAACCAACAAATATATGGAAAAATGCTTAACATCACTAATGATCAGGGAAATGCAAATCAAAACCACAATGAGATACCACCTTATTCCTGCAAGGATAGCCATAATTAAATTCAAAAAACAGTGGATGTTAGCATGGATGTGGTGAAAAGGGAACACTCTTATGCTGCTGGTGGGAATGCAGACTAGTACAACTATGGAAAGCAGTGTGGAGATTCCTTAAAGAACTAAAAGAAGATCTAACATTCAATCCAGCAATCTCACTACTGGGTATCCACCCAGAAGAAGAGAAGTCATTACATGAATAAAGCACATGCACACACATTTATAGCAGCGCAATTCACAGTTGCAAAAGTATGGAACCAACCTAAGTGCCCATCAACCAACAAGTGAATAAAGAAAATGTAGTATATATACACTATGGAATACTACTTAGCTGTAAAAAAGGAATGAAATAAAATCTTTTGAAGCAATTTGAATGGAGCTAGAGGCCATTATTCTAAGTGAAGTAATTCAGGAATGGAAAGCAAAATATAGAATGTTCTCACTTAAAAGTGGAAACTAAGCTATGAGGATGCAAAGGCATAAGAGTGGTATAAGGGACTTTGGGGACTTGGGGAGAAAGGTGGGGGTAAGAGATAAAAGATTACATATTTGGGTACAGTGTACATTGCTGGGGTGTTGAGTGCACCAAAATCCCAGAAATCACCAGTACACTTTTCCGTATAACCAACATTACCTGTACCCCAAAAACTATTGAAATAAAAATTTAAAAAATTACTCACAATGAAATAAAATAAAGGAAATCTCAATAAAAATCTAGAAAATATAAAAAGGAAACAAATGGAAATAATAGAGCTAAATTAAATTTAAAATATCTAAATTAAAGCAGTCACAAGGTGATTTAAACAGAATAATGAAGATGATAAACAGCCAAAGAGAAACAGAGACAAAAAAAATGGAACAAACAAATAGGAATAAATAACAAAATGATCGAGCTAAATCAATAGATGAGGCTTCTTCAGTACATTTTCTCAAAGTGTAGAGAAGACATTTTCTGAAGTACATTTTCTCAAGTATAGTTCCTCTGGACCTAGAGACCTGCAAACTAAAGGGACGGGTTATTCACCATTCCCATCAACCCTTCTCCTTCAGAATATTTCTCTTGGCTCTGTCTTCTGAGCTAAGTGCTGGGTTCTGCCTTCTGAGTCATCCTTTCTTTTTGGTAAGAAATGGCATGAGTTTGCAACTTAATAGCCTCTCAGCCTGCTTCTTGCACATAAAAGTTAGGGAACCAAAGGCTTATTTTCACTTTGTAGTATCTCTGTCTCTTCCAGTCTTCTTTGTCAGTTCCATCAGTGTAATCTTCATTAAAAACTTTGTGGATTTTCTATGAATTTCACTGGGATTCCCTTATTAGATAAAAGAGTACTGATGATCTTTTTGAGACATGCTACTCTGTATCTTGGGTCAATGCTGTCAAGACAATTAACAGAGGGTCTATGAGACACACCCAAAAAACTTTAGAATATGAACAGTTCATTCTTTGGTTTATCCCCCTCTTCTCCTACTTTGTCAGTGGCAAATAAAAACCAAAGTTGGCACTTTTGGTATTTTTCATGCAAACCTCCCCAGAAAGATCTAGGAGTTCTGTGGGAAATCCTTCTACTTCCATCCTGCAGCCGGTAACGTTACCCAACTTTCCACCATTATAAAATAAGATTCCTAGCTCCTCATATTTTTCTCACTGTCCTTCAAGCCCTCACAATAATCTCTTTGATGCCTTTCCAGTTTTACCGTTTCATGGAGCATTTTTCCTGCTTTTACTTACACCTAGATGCAAAGGCTATGTTTTAACTTCTTTTTATGGGGATACCCCCATCCCATTACCAAATTCTCTGCCAGCTTTTTTATTGCTGTATAAACTCCTCCAAAAACTGAGCGCTTAATAAACAACCACTTTATTACATCTCACATTTTTGTATGTCAGGAATTCAGACAGAACTCAGCTGTACGGTCCTTCTACTTCATGTGGCATTGACTGGAGTCACTCAGTGTTTTCCAGCTGGTGATGCCAGTGAGCAGAGCCAGAGGATACAAGACGGTTTCGCTCACTTGGCAGGAATGACCTGGAGGCTGGACTCAGCTGGAACTCTCTTCACCACCATGTGGTCTTTCAAGCAGGATATTTGTATTTCTACATGGTAGGTCAAAACTCCAAGGGACTTGGTGGGAGTTCCCAGCCCTTTTAAAGGCAAAACCCAGAACGAGCTCTGGGTCACCTTCGTTGTGCTCTGTTGATCAAACAGTCACAGACCAACCTAGATTCTAGGGTAGGAGAAACAGACCCCGCCTCTTTGTGAGAGGACTGTCAAAGAACTTTCAGCCCTTTTGAATCTGCTATACCAGGATAGAAGAATATTTTCCTAATAAAAACAGCTACAAAAATCCTAAAATCCATGGTAAAAAGCTGAAAACATTTCCTTTAAGGTTAGGTAAAGATAAGGATGCCAGCTCTCACCCTTCCTATTCATCATTTTACTGGAGCCTTGACCAGTACAGCAAGGCAAGAAGAAGTAATTAAAAATCTGAACAAAATACTGCCATTATTTGGAGATGGTATAGAAGAAGCCAAAATAATATTTAATAGAGTATTAGAATTTTTGTTTGTTTGGTTTTAAAGTGTATCTTACTTTTATTAAATAGTATTCAGCAAACAGAAATGGGAGCAGCAATGAATGCACTTGAAACATGTAAGCTGATTTCTTTTTCTATAATCATGTTTATAATGTAATGAGTGTTTTATAGAAAGAAAATGAGGAAGGAGAAAAATGATAAGTACTGATAAAATGTGATCTTTTTTTCTTCATAATTATTCTTCACACGGAGAATATAGTACAATGTGAGACATTCTAAAGTGGGCTTATATTTAAAAATAAAAGTATTCCTGAGTGCTTTTTTAAAATTGTACTTTAAGTTCTGGGGTACATATGCAGATCTTGCAGGATTGTTGCATAGGTACACAAATGCCATGGTGGTTTGCTGTCTCCATCCCCCCATCACCTACATCAGGCATTTCTCCCTCCCTACCTCCTACTGTCCCTCCCCTAGCTCCCCACCCCGCAACAGACCCCAGTGTGTGATGTTCCCCTCCCTGTGTCCATGTGTTCTAAGTGCCTATGAATGAGAACATGCGGTGTTTGGTTTTCTGTTCTTGTGTCAGTTTGCTGAGAATGATGGTTTCCAGATTCATCCATGTCCCTACAAAGGACATGAACTCATCCTTTTTATGGCTGCGTAGTATTGCATGGTGTATATGTTCCACACTTTCTTTGTCCAGTCTATCATTGATGGGCATGTGGGTTGGTTCCAGATGTTTGCTATTGTAAACAGTGCCGCAATGAACATACGTGTGCATGTGTCTTTATAACAGAACAATTTATAATCCTTTGGGTATATACCCAGTAATTGGATTGCTGGGTCAAATGGAATTTCTATTTCTAGGTCCTTGAGGAATCGCCACAATGGTTGAACTAATTTACATTCCTACCAACAGTGTAAAGGCATTCCTATTTCTCCACATCCTCTCCAGCATCTGTTGTTTCCAGATTTTTTAATGATTGCCATTCTAACTGGAGTGAGATGGTATCTCAATGTGGTTTTGATTTGCATTTCTCTAATGACCAATGATGATGAGCATTTTTTATATGTTTGTTGGCCTCATAAATATCTTCTTTTGAAAAATGTTTATATCCTTTGCCCTAGAATATTTTTTAAGTTTACCAAGATTTTAAGATAGACAATTGTATTGAAAATATAACTGGTTTTAATATACTAGCAAAAATTGATTAGAAAATATAATTTTAATGATATAATTTACCAATACAAGAAAAAGTATTAAGTACCTGAGAACAAACCTAACAAAGCACACATATGCCCTTTATAAAGAAAATTAGAAAATGTTGTTGAAAGATATTAAAGAAAACCTAAATACATAGGGAGCAATACAACATTTTTGAATAAGGAGATTCACTATTCTAATAAAGTAAACTTTACCTAAATTTATCTGTAGATTTCATGTGATACTGATCAAAACCTCGAGAGAGTTTTTCAGGGAGTTAAGCAAGCTGATTCTAAAATTTATCTCAAACAGTAAATGAACAGGAGGAGCCAAAACACTTGTTAAATAACAAGAAGGTAGGTGGACTTGACCTGCTAGAGATCAAGTTCTGTTATAAAACTATAATAATTAAAATAGTCCAAGGATAGGCAAACTGACACGTTAAAGGAATATGGAAAGCAGAAACAGCCCTATAAAGAGACATATACTCAATTTATGGAAGATCATACACTGGAGATTAATGTAGAGAGGATGGAAGTTTTAATGAAGGTTTTATATTAATTAGTTATCACAGAGAAAAGAATATAATTTAGTCTATACTTCCCAACATGTACAAAAGTTAATTTATGGTAGATTAAAATTTTTTATTGAAAGGTAAAACTGTAAAACTTTTAGAAGGTAATATAGAAAACTGTCTGTAGGACTCTAGGAGAGTAAATGATTTCCTAAAGAAGACCAAACAAAGGCTAACTGTAGTAGGATTCTCCAGAGAAACAGAAGCAATAGAATGTATGTATATATGGAAGACGATATAATATAAGGAATTGGCTTACACAGTTATGGAACTGAAATATCCCAATATCTGCACTCCACATGCTGAAATCTCAGAAGAGCTAATAATGTTCTTTCAGTCCAAATTCCACCAGGCTTAAGACTCAGAAAGAGCTCATGTTCAATTCAAGTCCAGGGAAGGAAAGAATCAATGTCCCAGCTCAAGGCAGGCAGGGTGGAGGAGTTCTCTCTTATTCAAGGGAGGATTAGCCTTTTAGTTCTATTCAGGCTGTCAGCTGACTGGATGAGGCCCATCCACATTAGGGAGGATAATTGTTTTGCTGAGCCTACCAGTTCAAATGCTAACCTCATCCAGAAACACCCTCACAGACACACCCAGAATAATACTCAACCAAATGTCTGGGCACTTCATGACCCTCACGCTGACACATAAAATTAACCATGGCATTTGCCATAAATGAAACATTTGATAAGTTCAACCACACTGAAATTAAGAACTTCTGTTCATCCTAAGTTACCACTGACAATTTAAAAACAAGCCACAAAGGAGGAAAGAACAACTGCAACATAAGTAACTGTCTTAGTCAGTGTGGGCCGCTACAGTAGAACACCACAGAATGAGTGGCCTCACCAACGACCATTGATTTCACACAGTTCCGGATGCTGGGATGCCCAACAGCAAGTTGCCAGCAGATCCAGTCTCCAGTGAGGGTCCCCATCTTGGTTTCAGACAGGCACCTTTTTCTTACTCTTGTATTTGCACATGATGAAGAGAATGTGCCCTAGTCCCTTTCTCTTCCTATAAGGACACTAAACCATCATGCCGGCTTGACTCTCAAGGTCTCACCTAAACCTAATCACCTCCCAATGGCCCCACTTCCTAATGCCATCCCACTGGCAATTAGGGCTTCAACACATACGTTTTAGGGAGACACAAACATGAAATTTATAATGGTAACTAAGAAATTATTAATATCTAGACTATGTAAACAGCTCCTATAAATCAACTTCACTTATAATCAAATAAATAAGATTAAAATAAAAAAGAGATCACATTTCACACCCAAAATGATATAGGTGTTAGGAAGAAATCACTTAGGCATATAGTAAGGGTATGAGAGTCCCTGGTAAGCCTTTTCTCTTTAATGAAAAGCAACCCCAAATCATTTTCTAACAAAGAGCAACCTGTAAAGTCAAGCCGCAGACATACATAAGCAGGCTGGGAGCTTGCACAGATCAATGCTGACAGGATCTAGGGACTAGACATGTTCAAGATGGCAGCTCCATCTTCCCTTGTCTTTGTCGGCCACATGTAAAGAGCAGACAAGGTGGCCTAATCAACTGGAAAACCTATTTGCATATAAGTTTAGGGTGGGGCAATGAGCTTTCCCCACGTGCCTGGTAAATGTCATACCTGATTGAACCAACCTACATAAATCAGACACTGCCTTCAGCTTGCATATAAAATCTGCTGTGGTCTGCCACCTCCCCTGTTTTTCCGATCTCTCTCTCTCTCTCTCTCTCTCTCTCTCTCTCTCTCTCTCGCAAGGAGTTGTTTTCCCCTCCCCTTTCTTCTGTCTACTAAACTTTCCACTTTTTAACCCACCCACGTGTCCTTTCTCGATGCAAGACAGCAAACCCCACAGTATATACCCCAAACAAGGTAGCCATTTCAGAAAGATCAGTAAGACAACACCAAGTGTTGGTAAGACTATCAAGAAACTTCCACATGCCAGTAGGGAAATAAATTCGTATAATTCCTTTAGAAAATTATTTGGCACTACCTAGTAAAGATGAATGTGAACATATCATGACCCAGCACATCTACTCTTGGGAATATAACCTGAAATCTTAGAGTAACTCTTATCCTTGTGCAACAAGACCTGTACAAAAAATTCTTACTAGTAATATTTATAATAGCCAAATTCTAGAAACAGTCCAAATGCCCATCAGCATTAAAATGAATACATCAATTGTGGCATATTATGTGTAGTGAAATACTACATGGTAGTGACAAACTAGCCACATACATCACTATAATATGAGGCATGAGTCATTGAAGAATGTAATCATAATAGTAATAGTAATAATAATGATAATAGCAAATATGTAAATTGTTTACTATTACCAAGCCCTAGGCTAAGTGCCATATGTGTAATTTAATTCCACAAGAATGCTATGAGGTGTATACAGTTACTGTTAGCATTTTATGGCTGAGGAAGTTATGACTGAACAGATGAAATAACTTTTCCAAGTTGATACAGCTTCCCACCGAGGTGATGAAGTGGGATCTCAAGCCCAGGAAATTTAAATACAGAGTCCATTGGTGAAATGAGGCATATTGAAAAACTGGCATAACCAAGCACCGTATTTGAGAATACACATATACATGTTCACTATGATATGAAGAAAACTATGGGAAAGATTTACATAAAATTATTCCTCTGACTGCAATTGAGGGGGAAGGCAATTTGATAATATTCAAATTACCAGAATTATTATTTTATTTCTTAGACTGAGTGATGGGCATATTATTTTATTTCTTAGACTGAGTGATGGGCATATTTCTTAGACTGAGTGACGGGCATATATATGTGTGTGTATATATATATATATATATATATATATATATATACAGTGTAGATACATATATATATATATGTAGATACATATATATATATATGTAGATACATATATATATATGTAGATACCTATATATATATATGTAGATACATATATATATGGAGTATGTGAACATACTTTATGCTATTGTCACATATGTTTTTCTCTTTATCATCTACTTTGCTCTCAGATTTAAGCAAGATTTGTCCTTAACACAAACGTGCAGTCTAAATAGTAAGAAAGAACTAAATAAAATATCTAGACTATGTAAACAACTCCTGTGAATCAACTTTACTTGTAATCAAATAAGTACATTTAAAATTTAAAATATCACATTTCACACCCATGAGACTGGTAAAACACACGAAATGCTGGTAAGGGTATGCAGCAACTCTTCTACTCTTTAAACCTCAAAGTCAGAAGGAGACTTCTTTCTTATCACACCCCTTCCCTATGGAAGTGATTTGGTGTGATCTTATCACTAAATTAAGATAGGAAAAACAAAACAAAACAAAACAAAATATGGAGGAAAGATTAGTGAACACTTTATTTTTAATTGACAAATAATTGCATGTATTTATAGGGTACAAAGTGATGTGTTGCTACATGTACACATTGTAGAATGATCACATTCTACATGACCTCACATACTTATTATTTCTTTGTGGTGAGAACATTTAAAATCCACTCTTTTTGAAACACATTATGCAATGACAGAGGAAGGAAATATGAGTAAGGAGAAAAAAATTGATAAGGTAAGAGGAAAAGAATAGAAGTGAAAGAGCTGAAGATAAAGTGACATGGGAAAGAAGTAATGGAAATAAAGAAGGAAAGAAAGATTAGCTTGTGTTTTTCTGAGTACACTACATGGTTTATCTATGAAATGCTGAAAGGAATTCACTTTATGGCCCTAGACTGTTGGGTACGGTCCATCGTCATTGCCTGCTACGAGAAGTCTAGTATATATCCAACTATTCAGTGGACCCAATAAACACTAAATGATGAATTTCTACCTTAACTTTAGCCATCCCAGTCACTATTCGTCAATAATCAAAGAATATTCATTTGACATCAAATGCAAAACGAAATTCAAAGACATTATGGGATGGGTTTAAATAGATGCATTTACATTGGTATTAACTTCAGCATATCAATCAATCTCACCCTGGGAGAGACAGAGGAATTAGTGTGCTCCTAGAAAGCATTTATTTGAACATGTTACTTCCTTAAAACTCTACGCACTGAGAAAAGCTATTCCTTGGACACCAGCAAGCAAGCTTATAAATTTTGATGCTTCAGGCCCTGATTTATCACTGCACTGGGTATTTTTCAAGATAAAACAATAGAAACCAAAAAACCTATTAAAAATTCCAAACTTACAATAATCAAATAAATATGGATAGAAACAATGAGATGTCATTTTAATACATCATATTCAAGCAGATTTTTTATAATACCTAATTTTGTAGAGGGTGAGAAGAAATATGCATTCTCACATCATAATGCTTCATAACATGTATAAGAAGATTTAATGATGTACCTACTTTTGAGGTAATCATTCTGTATTCAAGATTTTGACCTAAGGAAATTATTACGAATATCTTGAAAGTTTTCACTACAGGAATGTTCATTTCTATGCTATTATAGAAGTGAACAATGATAAGTAATGTCCAACCACACGGGAATAAATAAGGGCATATTTATTGAATGGAATGAAGCTATTTAAATGATAGTGAAAACCAGAAAGTAACATCAAAAAATTAAAATACGTTAAATGGAAAAATAAAGAATTTTTAAAATCCATACACATAACTCTATTCTTGGATAGTTGGCTTGAAATAAAGGTTTCAAAGGAGGGAGTGAGAAGGAAAAATGGACGTGAAACCTGCTGGCAAAGAAGAGCGAATGCCTTTACAATTGCCTAAGTCCATCCTTCTCTAAACATCTCAAAATAAAACCTTACTTCTTGTTCTGAATAATTTTTCATGAAAGATAAACCATGCTAAAAGGCATACTAAAGAAATGATTAAGAATATTCAAATGACCTTTAGTTATTGATAACAGAAAGAGAACCAATGTAATGAGAATACATTTTGCATGCTGTCCCTGTAAGACTTCCTGTGCATGGCTGAGGCAGGAAACTAAAATGATCAATGGTGTCAAATTTCACAGGACAGCAAAATCTTGGGCTAGCCAGAGCTCTGTAATCACAGGTGATCGTTCATGAGAATGCCACTAGCCCATCGCTTCAAGTGATGTATTAGCCCTGAATGATTGACCTAGAATTTTGCAAGGGCAATTCTAAACACTTACACATTTTTATTTAAAGGAAAGTTTCTTTCACATACTTCCTAATGAAAGTTTACATACTTTTTTCCATGGAAAACAGGGTTAGGGTAAATCCTAATGGTATTCAGGATTGTCCACCCCTCTCACATAAGTTTAAAGAGAAAATGATGATGAAGTAAGAAGCCAAAGATTTTTACATCTGAAAGATAGAATAGTTGAAGAAGTGTGTTTTAAAGAAGACATAAAAATGATGAAGATCATGCATTTGTTGACCATAAACACAGCCACCAAATCCCAAAATACTAAAAATGAGCCAGAAAAGAGGTAGTTCTGGAACAACTTTACTAAACATGTGGAACTCATTTTCCCCAATAAATTATGTGGAATAGTCCAGGAAAGGGTTGATCAGGGCTTTCTTGCCTGCGGATTCAAAATAGAAAGAGAATAGTAATGTCCATCCAAGAAGACCATCCCAGTAAAAACAGCCAAGTGCCTCCAAACACATGTTCTTGTGTCATTGACAGTCAACATATAGATCTGTGAAATGGCCTCTCTTGCATTTCTATCTGCATTGGCACAATACTGGGTACATGGTGGATACTCAATACACGTTTCTTCAACGACATTGAATACAATCTGCACATCCCAGCTCCCTCTAGACCATAATTAATCTTCGATCTGCTGTGTCACTGCTCTTAGGAGAAGGAAAACTGGAAGTTAAAGACCCTTATGAGAAGTATAATCCCCCAAATACTTCTTAAACTCAGTAAAAACATAAAAGTTAGATATCTCCCTTTATGCAAACATTAAAAATATTAAGATAGAGTCACTAACGTATTCTTGAGTTTCTTAAGGGAAGAAGTTTCTTAATATCAAGTTATTATATTAAAAGGAAGCACATAGCAGGGATTCAATTTATAAAATCACCTAATATTTGTATCTGTAATTTTGATATAAAAATACCACTTGGCAAAGAATCTTATAGCACCACACCTTCTCCTCTTCATTCAACAATTGTTTAATGAAATTGTTACTTACCATTCAGTTTTTCACAATGTGTATAGCTACACAGTTATGATTTGAGTTTTATCTTACCTTTGGATAAATAAAATTTATGAGAAAAAGATCCCCGATACCCCATTTTTTTTTTCTCTGACTTTTTTTCCTATGTGGAACTCAAGATATCCCATGCAGGTAGTTCAAAATGCATGACTCCCATGCCAAGACTGCCAGAATATGTCATTGAAAGGAGGAAGACAAAATGTTATAAAATGCACTGACGTGATGGCTTTAACAGACATGCATGTAAAAAGTCTCAAGGTATTTCTCTCCTGCTCGTTCCAGAGATCTTTCAAGCCTTCCGCTGAACCATAAGGAATGTACCATGTATTTACCGCATTTCTTCACTGGTCTTCTGAAACCCACTCTTGCAGCTGCAGGGAATAACAAGAACCAAGACTTTCGCAAGGTCCCTTCCTGTCACTTCACATATTAATCAAAGAAGAATCCCAAAAGAAAATGTGTCCTAGAAATCTAAACTCACTGTCTCTACAACGTCCTGATCACCTGCAGAGAAATAGGGTGAGTCCTCAGAACTCAACTCCATACACCAGACAAAACTAACAAATCAAAGCAGAGCTTTCATGTCACGAAATAATTACTAGGTGTAGAAGGACAACAGGCATAAAAAGTAGAGGGAAAAGTATTTTCTCTCAATGATTCCCATAGATACTATTTTTCTTATTTGGAAAAATTTCAAATCTACACAAAAATTAAAGAAACATAATGAACGTTGGTATACCCTTGCCTATACACACCCACTATACTAGTCTTGTTGCTCCTGCTTCATCTCTCTGTATAGGTATTGCCGTGGTCCGAATGTTCATGTCCCCCCAGAGTTCATATGTTGAAATCCTAACCCCCAGCATGATGATATTAGTAGTTAGGACTTTGGGGAGGTAGAACCCACATGAATGAAATTATTGCCCTTATAAAAGAGGTCTGAAAAAGATCCCTCATCTCTTTTACCACATGGGGACACAGTAAAAATGTGGCATCTATGAACCAGAAATTAGGTTCTCACCAGACACTAAATCTTTGGTCTTCCCAGACTCTCAATCTTGGACTTTTGAACTGTGAGAAATAGATTTCTGCTGTTTATAAATAGTCCAGTCTATGGTATTTTGTTATAACATCCCAAAAGGACTAAAACAGGAACCTACACACTTCTTTCTGTCAAGCCAGCCTAAAGTACATTGGAGACAACATGACAATTTACCCCTAAACATTTTAGCATATAGCTCTCACAAACAAGGACATTCTCTCACACAACCAAACACCATTACCAGGCCTTTTAAAAAGTGAATTTAGGGGCTGCAGCAGCCCCGGTGTTAGCTGACAGTGTGGTGAGGAGTGGGTTTGGGGCATAAGAAGTCAAAGGGTCATTTCCTAACCTCTGTCTTCACTTCTCTGGGTCTTCTCAGAGAAAGAAGGCTGAGAAAATTGTTTTTCCCACTAAAACCCACCAAGCATATGCCCAGCCTTCATGAAAGTGAACAGAGAAATGAAGCACCTTTATGTGGGTGGCCTTAGCCAGGACATTTCTGCGGCAGACATACAAAATCAGTTCAGCAGATTTGGAGAAGTTTTGGATGTGAAGATCATCACACTGAAGGATGACCAAGGAAACTCACAGAAA
This sequence comes from Cacajao melanocephalus, assembly GCA_963573385.1. Lineage (NCBI taxonomy): Eukaryota > Metazoa > Chordata > Mammalia > Primates > Pitheciidae > Cacajao > Cacajao melanocephalus. The sequence continues at coordinate 97,305 of CAUYLG010048120.1, read as the reverse complement.
GTCTTTGCATATATCAACATTAGTGTAGCAGAAGCAGATATGAAAAAATGTATGTCTGCTTTAAATAAAACAACATGGAAAGGTGGAACATGACAAATTCAACTAGCAAAAGAAAGCTTTTTGCACAGATTGGCCCAAGAGAGAGAAGCAGCAAAAGCTAAGAAAGAATAATCAACAACTGGCAACACCAACTTGTTAGAAAAGATAGGAGGAGTGGATTTCCATATGAAAGCTGTGCCAGAGACAGAAGTGCCAAGCCATGAGAATTGGATTGTTAGCAAATTTGGAAGAGTCTTACCTGTTCTTCGCCTTAAAAATCAATATAAATGTAAAATCATAAAATATGATCTCTCAAAATATTGCCACAACCTAAAGAAGATAGGAGAGGATTTCACAAACACCATTCCTATATCCAGCCTGACTTGGGAACTGGAAGGAGGAAATGACCCTATGAGTAAAAAACAGCAAGGAGAGTTCTCTGACTTTCATGGCCCTCCCAAGAAGATGATAAAAGTGCAGAAGGATGAGGGTTCCACTGGGTCTCTGGCCATGAGTCCAAGGCCCAGGTGGGTAATAGAGAGACCACCCTTAAAACCAACAACAGGCTGCACAAAAAAGAACTTGTGATTCCATTACTCCTTCTAAACCATCTTCTGTACCTTTCTGATACTCAGAAACTTTAAAATCTACCTTGTAAAACTTCTGGCTTGGAAACTGCCAAGTTGAGAAATAGCATTTCTGATGACGATATTGATTCTGAAGATGAATTAAGAATGATGACTACAAAAGAGGAAAACTTACGGAGAACTACACAGCCCCCAGTAAATGAATCTGAAAATGATCCCTTTGAAGTTGTAAGTGATGATTTCAAGTCAGGTGTTCACAAACTGCATTCTTTAATAGATTTAGGTATGAAAAATAATGTCTCTTGCCATGATAGTGATGATGATATCATGAGAAATGATTCTGAGTATGGCTCAGGAGATACAGACAAAATCATTGAGATGAAAAAAAAGTTGCTAAGTTCAAAACAGTACAGAATTTTCACAAATGAAAAAATCGACAAGAAAACTTCTTTCAAAAATAGAGAAAACCGTGAGCTTTCTGATCATAGTATTAAAGTACAAGAAAAGAAAAAGCAATGTAGAGTCAGCCTTTGGTCATGGATTAAAGCCTCTTAATCGAAAATCTTCCTCTCACTCCAATAGCAGTGAAGATGCTGATTCTGCATCGGGATTAGCTGACTCTGAAGGAGACAAGGATTGTAATGCCATGATGAAAAACTGCCTTCATGTGAATCTCGGTTTAACTGATTTGGAACAATTGGCTGGCAGTGATATGACAATTCCAAATGAAGATACTGAGAGTGATGGAACAGAAACCACCACCCAATGCAAGTTTGACAGAGGCTCCAAGAGCCCCAAGACTCCCACTAGCCTCCACAGAGGCCGACAGTGTTTTCATCCTGAGGAGATTGTAGCTTCCCTGTTAGAAGGAGAGGAGAACACCCCTCACATATGGAAACCTAAGGAAAAAACTTAAAGACAAAATTCCAGGCTTTCAAGGGAGTAGGCTGTCTAAATGAAAAGGAGTCAATGAAAAAATCCCTGAAAGACAATGTTGCCTCTAACAATATTAATAAAGACCAGAATTCCATGAAATATGAGGATCCCAGTATCATATCCATGGAAGATGGGTCCCCATAAGTTACTGGCTCATCAGGTGAAATGACTCCTTGCCAGCATGCAAAGAAGGCAAATGGCCCCAAACTATGGTCAACCTCAAAAAGGACCACTTTTGAGAGTCAGGATCACAAGGCACTATCCCCTAGCAGTTCTGGGAAGAGAAGTAAGAATCCTATTTCTAGTTTATTGCCATTAAAAGGTAAGAAGTCCTTAAGTCTTAGTGCAAAGACTCACAACATAGGCTTTGACAAAGACAGCTGCAATGGTACCACAAAGACAGAAGCTTCAGAGGAAGAGAGGTCTGATTCAAGCAGCCTCACATCTTTTAAGACATCACCAAAGGTCTCATCCAACGACACTCAGGAAATCAAATCTGATTTCTCACTCTGTTAGTAATTCATCAGACCTGCATACTAAGGATAAGCATGCTGAAGACAATGAGAAGTGTTTGGCAGCCTTGGAAGCTAGGCAAAAATCAAAAGAAATGCAGAAGAAGCGAGTGCATAACACTCTGGCAAATTTGGATGGTCATCCAGAGGATAAACTAACACACATCATCTTTGATTCTGACAGTGCATGTGAAACAGAGGAGACATCGACTCAGGAGCAGAGCCATCCAGAAGAGGAATGGGTGAAAGAGTCTATGAGTAAAACATGGGGAAGCTGTTTGATAGCAGTGATGATGAGGAACCTGATTCTGAAGATGACAGTAACAGGTTAAAAATTAAACCTCAGTTTAAGGGCAGAGCTGGACAGAAGCTCATGGATTTACAGTCGCACTTTGGCACTGATGACAGATTCCGCAGGGATTCTCAATTTCTAGAAAGTGACAGCGAAGAGGAACAGGAAAAGGTAAATGAAAAGAAAACTGCTGAGGAAGAAGAGCTTGCTGAAGAAAAAAAGGAAAGTCCTGAATGTTGCACAAAGCGTTTTGCAAATCACCGTAAGCAATTCTACAAAGGATCAGTTGCTGCTAAGAAATTTAAGGACATCATACATTATTATCCAACAAAGCAAGAGCATATCACTTAGGAAAAAAAGAGAGAGAGAGAGAGAGAGATGATAAGCCAAAAGAGAGTAAAGCAAAATGAAAAAAGAAAAGAGAGGAAGCTGAGAAGCTACCTGGGGTGTCTAAAGAAACATACCACAACATTGCTATGGATCTGAAAGAAATATTCCAAACTACAAAATATACCAGTGAAAAGGAAGAGGACACATCCTGGAATGAGGACTGTGGTAAAGAGAAATCTGAGGAAATCCAGGACCGAACAACTCTGACCAGCGAGGCTGAGCAGCCTATCGTGTTCATGTTCTCCTCTTTTGATTCAGACACTAAAGACATAAAGGAAAAGATCGATAGAGTTGAAACAGAGAAACCTGGAAAGACTGTCTGGCAGGAAGACTCTCATTTCCAAGACAGCAGTTCAGAAGAGGAAGATGTTACTGAAGAAACAGATTATAGAAAGTCCAGTCCTGGAGAAGCATCATTACCTGAGAAAGAGACCACTAGATTTTTCCTTTTCTGTAAGAATGATGAAAGACTTCAAGTAGGTCCTGACTTAATTCTGGAGAGGAGTAGGAAGTAACATTAGCAGGAACTCTTGGGAGGCCAGAACAAACAACCTGCTTATAGATTGTCAGAAGAAACATAAAGATGCAAAAAGGAAATTGAAACCAAAATAATAAATGTCAGCATTGGTTTTGATACTGAATGTGAAGAACAAGGCTCACCTGAGGAAACTGACCAGAAAATAGTTTTAGCTGACAAAAAAGAAATTTCAGAGAGAAGGAATTGTTAAAATCCAGCTGACAGAATATCATTCTTGTTGACGTCTTTTTCTATGGAACTCGTCTGTATTTCTTCCTAAGTAATTACTTCAAAAAATTAAATTCAACTTCTTAAAAAGGAAAAAAAATGTGAATTCAATAACATCATTCAACATCTTAGCCATACTCAAATTGCCCCACTTGTCCCCAAAATATCTTTTATAGCTGTTTAAATTCGGGATCCAGCCAAGCTCACACATTACGTTTGGATATTGTGTTTCTTTAGTCTTCCATTGTGACCCTCTGATCTTCCTGACACTGAATCCCTTGACAAGTCCAAGCCAATTTTTCTAAAGAATATTCCATCTGATTGGATTTAGACAAGACATTTCTGGCAAGAACTCCACTTAGGTTATGCTGTGTACCTCCCACTCCATCACATCCGGAGGCACCTCACAGCCCAACCCATTGTTGCAATGGAGAGTTTGACGATTTGGGACAATGGTAACTGCCAGGTCTGCCATTGCAAAGGCATACTTTATGACATCATAATTAATAAATAATGCATAGTGTGATTTTTCAAAACTGTATGAATACCCAATCCCTCAACAGTCTTGCACCCAACTGTTTTTAGCATTCAGAGATGTTCCTCACAGAAATAAATTATTATACAGGGAAGTTTGCAAAACAGAGATTTTCTAATTCTATAATTCTTTCTGCACTTATTAGCTGACATTCTGCTTTAAAGAAAAGTGTTTTTTTTTCTCCTTTTCTCTCTCTTCCTACCTTTCTTCCTAATACCACTTTGGAATCAAAAAATATTTATATTTGTTATATTTCAGTATAATTACTATTGTTTTTGAAGTTCAAATTGTCCCTAATTAGGTTAATAGGAGTCCTTTTCCGTCAACTCCTTGGTTTTTTGATGACTTCATCATTATTTGAGCATTTTCGTAGTTTCCTAGCCAATAAAATATTTCAAGTTAAACTGAGACTTTTCTTCCTCAAAACCTGGAATCAGCCATTTCTCCAAATAAGCCTAATTCATTTGGGTGGTGATGGGCACTTGATGTGCTCACACCTAAGAGTCATCTAATTTGAACGGAAAACACAAAAGATGATTCTCTCCACCGGCAGGTCATACAATGTCAAAATTCAAAAGAAGGTGCTTACTGGTCCAGATTTCTGAAGCAATAAAATTAACAATGAATCCTCCCTTTATTTCCACCATTGATGTATATAATGTGTCCACAACAATGCTCAAGACATTGTATGTGTCCAATAATTGAAAACTATACATTATTCTTGTTAATAAAAAGAAGCATCCATATGAGTGTAAGTTTTATCAGACAATGACATAGAACATGTGGCTTATATTTTGACACTAACTTTACATCCAAGTTATATTTTGCTTAAGCTCATTATAAATTAAGCTCCTCCTTGGGGTTCACATTGACCAGTATGAGGCAAATTGTGCCAGGCCCTTATCACGATGTAAGAAAAAACACCTTAATATCTTCTGAAAGTAGTTACAAATGAGTAATCCACACTTCTCTTGCTTCACCCCCTTCTTTGAATTGCTACAGCTCTAACTGAGGAACTCATTACCTCTCACTTGGATGTTAGCATAACATTCTAAACTGTTCTATGTTTAAGATACACATACTGAAGTATTTAGCAGTGACTAATTATGAAGCCTGAAATTTACTCTCAACTGGCTCAGAAGTTCAAAGAAAAATATAAAACAAATATGGCAAAATGTTAACAATCGAATCTAGGTACTGAGTATATAGGTATTGTATTGTTCTTTCAACTCTTCTGTGTGTTTGAAATTTTTCACACTAAAACAAGGCAGAAGAACTGTCTAATGGAGTCAACCGATTCATCCTCTAAGCTTTTGCAAAGCCATCAACATTGTCTTTCTTAAGCCTAATGATGGTCACATTACTCTTCTGTTCAGAAATAGCATTTAGGGAGCCGTGTATTATATGGATTAAAAAATAGACCTTGCAGTCAGACCACTTGGGTTCAAACCCCAAAGTTACGACTTATTAGCTTATAACCCTGGACTCAGGGAGGTTTCTTAGCCCCCTTGCACCACAGCTTCCACATACGTGAATGAGGATAATAACGGTACCTGCTTCTCAAAGTTTAGTAGGGATTAAATAATCAAATAGGCCAGGTGTGGTGGCTCATGCCTGTAATCCCAGCACTTTGGGAGGCTGAGGCGAGTGGATCATGAGGTCGGGAGATCAAGACCATCCTGGCTAATATGGTGAAACACTGTCTCTACTAAAAATACAAAAAATTAGCTGGGCGTGGTGGCACATGCCTGTAATCTCAGCTACTCAGGACACTGAGGCAGAAGAATCACTTGAACCCAGGAAACGGAGATTGCAGTGAGCTGAGACTGCACCACTGCACTCCAGCCCGGGCGACAGAGTGAGACTCCATCTCAAAGTAAATAAATAAATGAGTAAATACATGTAACACACGTAAAACTGTGTCTAACACATAGTTATGCTATGTAAGTGTTAACTCTGTGTAGACTCAAAGTACTTTCTTCCACAGGATTTTTTTTTAAAGAATTCTGTAGTCAGAAGCCTTTAGGAAATGTTGGGTTAAATAAAGGAAGGCAAGAATCTTTACTGCAGGACTCATCAGAGCTTTTAATATTCTAATGTCCGTGATGAATCTTCAAGTATGTAGATCTCACCTTCAGTGTCTCTCGTGGGGCCAGTACTTTGAAGATCAGTCTTAGGGAAATACTGAGCTAGAGAATAAAATCTAAACTGCTTCACTTGGTTTCGAGGGGCTTCTGCTACCCACCCATCAGTCTCACAGTCTCCTGCTTTAATTCACTGAAATTTCTCCAGACAAACTCCAAATTCTGCTGCCTCCCAGTTTAACCCTAATATTTCCATGAGCTCTGTGCTGTACCCCCTGCAGGGACTTTCCTCCCCTCCCATCGAAACCAGCTCATATGGCACTGCCTCTGTAAAGGCCACCCAGATACTCCCAGGCATAATTAATTTCCCCTGAGTGTTTTTTTTTTAAATTCTATGGAAACACATGACATTCTGTCTTGTTATGAGTGTTTATTTCCAGGTTTCAAAAATAATTTACTTGGATTATTTGTAACTACGTAAGATGAAAAGCACATTCAAGTTACAGAGAGAGTCTCTTGTTCACCATTGATCTTAATCTCTTCCCTAAAGCATTGTTTAATTCCTGTGACACAGAACATTTTTAGCATATCTATTTTTCTACAAGACCCTAAATTCCTAGAAGGCTGAATAAAATCTTATCCATTTTTACATCTCTCATCTAACAAAGTTCGATAAACATAGTACCTGCTAAATGAATGTGGGGGAAGTAATTAACTATACAAGATCTATGCCCACAGCTACTTTGATTCAAATATGAGAAAAGAAGAAGAAATTTAAAAATAATAGATATTTTAAAGCTCCAACTGTTTTCTCTTTATTTAAAGATTCCTCCATTTCGAACGGTTTAAATTAAAAGAACTTTGCTACTACCCTTTTTGAATTACATAAACTAAATGAAGGCAGGAATCTATAAACAAACTGAACATTTTTATTTCATTTTCGTAATTGGCAATAGGCAAGATGCAAAAATCAGAAGTAACTAAGGAGAAAGTAGATGTCATTGGGACAGAAGCTCAGCCCCTAGTTGGCATTAATTCCAGTGGGAAATGGTAATTAGATATCTTCAGATTCTGACCATCTGGAACTATAGGAAGCTTCTAAATTTGATTTGTGTTGGAGGAATTGTGGTCAAGAAAGGAACATGCACATGGTGGTTTGGATATATTCCAAAATATGGCCTTTTGGGACCCCCAAAACATGTAATTCTACTTGAAAACTGTGAACAGAATAATGTCCTCCTTTGTCATAGAGCTGTTTCTTAGAAACCCCTTCTGGAGAATGCACAGAGTTAATAGATAGCCACCAAGAGTTTCTAATCCCACAATCAATAAACAGTTTGGTACTTCGCTTTTACACTAGAACACCACAATAGTCTACCAAAACCTCGTGCCTCTTTAAGCTCTGTAAGCTTTAAGCATTGGGCACACGTCTAAAGCAAAGAGAAACAGCTAAAAAGTATACAGGCCACACTTCGCTTCTACATGGTGGTGACATCGGCAGAGCCCAGCTTAAGGCAGTTTCCAGCAATGCCTGGAAGATGTGGCTTTAGGTGAGTTTCAGAAGGGAGCTAATGGCATTTGTGGAAAATGATAACATAAAAGTTCGATGGAGCTCTACAGATTGGATCCTAAACCAATTTTTCTGGAACATAAAGGCATTAAAGGGGTCTTTTTGCCGTTACACAGTGCCTCGTAGCCTAAGGATGACTGAACTGATTGGATACGTGAAGCAGAGAAGGAACAACCTGGCCTGGCTTCTCTGGCCATCAGTGGGATAATCAATGGCTACAGCCAAGTTGTTTGTTGTCAGCTAAGCTCATATGTCTTAGAGATCTGGCCATATTTAGAAGTCCAGGTGGATATTGCCCAAGTTTCAAAATCTTTATAGGATCTAACAGTTGCATGAAAATAGAATTACCCATTTTCTGCAAAAAAAAAAAAGAATATATATATATATACACACACACATATATATATATGCATAGTATATATATGTATATATATATATATATATGCATGCTACCAAGGTTCTAGCTGCTACTCTCTTTCTCCTGGCATCTTGATCTCCTGTTTTCTCTCTTTGACCCCTAAAATATTTTTTTTTAATCACAAGAGTCAGAGTGATTCTGCCATAAATAAAAGTGTCACATCTCTGCTCAAAACCTTCCATGCTCTGGCTAAGTCCAAGCAGATGTTTCAAAGGCCATAAAGTCCTATATAATTTGCCTTCCATTACCTTGCTGCCAAGTCCCCTAGACCTGTATTCATTACCTTCCAGTTATGTTAACCTCCTTGTAGTTCCTTGAACTCACCAGACATGTTTCTGCTCCAGGGTCTTTGCATTTGCTACTCTCTGACCTGAGTAGCTCTTCATCTGATATCCACATGGCTCTTTCCTTCATTTATTTAAAGCTTTCAGCCATATAATACCCCCTCAGTGAGACCCTCTGTGACTACACTAGTCAAAGTCACAGGCTCCTCCTCAACGCCACTTCTCTCACGTCTCTTCATATTTTTCCATAGCACTTACTTTACAGGTTGTCTGTGCCCCCCAACTCAAATATATTTCCACATAGACAGGGATCATTATCAGTTTAGCTCACTGATGAATCCCTAGCACCTAGAATAGTACCCAGCACAGAGTAGACAGTCAATAAGTATTTGTTGAGTGAATCAAATCAGACCACCCATTATAAAATCACTTGACGTACCTCCCTGTAGCCTTTCTCATCATTGTAATGGATCAATTTTGTTAATTATGAGATTATTTACTTAATGTCTCTCTTCTGCTAGATTATAAGTAGCACAAGAACTGAGACTTAGTCTTCGTACCACTAATTCTCTAGCAATTTGCATAGTGCCTGTATTAGCCTGTTTTCACACTGCTATAAAGACATACCCAAGGCTGGGTAATTTATGAAGAAAAAAGGTTTAATTGACTTACAGTTCCACATGGCCTGGGAGGCCTCAGGAAACTTATAATCATGGCAGAAAAGGAAGAGGTACATCTTACATGGTGGCAGGCTGGAAAGAGTTTGTGTGGCAAGAGAAGGGGGAAGAGCCCCTTATAAAACCATCAGATCTTGTGAGAACTCACTCTCACAAGAACAGCATGGGGGAAACTGCCCCCATGATTCAATCACCTCCCACCAGGTCTCTCCCACCACACCTGGGGACCACAATTCAATAGGAGATTTGGGTGGAGACACAAAGCCTAACCATATCAGTGCCATTACTTAGAAGATGCTTACCAATATTTGTTGAATGAATAAACTGCATCAGGAAGTAGTTAGCATTGGATTCTAGTGTAAGCTCCATATTTCTGACAGTATTATGAAGAGATCACCTTCTGGAAGAAGTACCCTGATAAGACAATAAAAAGTTACTAGATACATTAGATAGAGACAGAAAACCTAAATAAGAACTACATGGGTGACAAGGTACTCAAGACAAATATATAGATGGTTATGCCTGAGTACAGTTGAGCAGAATTGTTTATGCGTAGGTGTGAGTTGTTTGGGTTTTGAGGTGTGTTTTTTCTTTTCTTATTTTTTTTTGTTTGTGTGACTACAATAGTATCATCTTTCTTCACTTACTTGTTTGCATCTGAGAGGTATCAAAACCTCTTCAAGGAATAGGAAAGAAAAATGTTGCAAGATTATTTCAGAATATTCCAAATACATAAACCAAGTTACAAATCTGAATTGTCCGAAGGTTTAAAAAAAATAAAACTAAGACAATTTTTCACTCTGAAGAATAATTCGGTTTTATACTTTTAAAAAAATAGGTTTATATATTTTTTACTCCTAGCATATTCTAGAGAGTCTTTTTTAAACTACCTTAGCATAAAAATACATTAAACTTGCTTTGAAGTTGGGAAAAATGGGTTTTCCTACGTTTTTCATTGGTGTTATCCTGCCATCTAGTGACACAAAATGTTTGACTTAATTTGCACAGCTGAAAGACAAACACAGGCTCTCCAAGGCAAAATTCCAAGTAGCTGATCTAGCCTGTCCAGGTCCCTTTCCATTAGTTGAGAGGGGCACCCTAATAGACGAATGTTTGTTCTTGACATATCTCAGCATGAAAACCTGAATTTTTATGTTTGTCTATCAAACACGCAACTTTTACGCTCAAGTTTTTGCCAATAAATCACTTTAATCAGATTTATGAAGGAAATCCCCTATTGGGGGTTGTAAACCATTAATCTCTCCACTACTTCTGACTTCGTAGCAATCAGGGGATATTTCAGGTTAGATGGACCTCAAAAACTTTCCCATTTACTTCAACCCAGAGGAGCTGTGAGGACATTGTAGTAAAAGGGAGGCATAAAACAACTTCTTTACATTTAGATGTATGTGAACACAAATACTTCTGCCTATTTTCTGACACTGACTATAATCATAAAATGCCTGAGTTTTATAAAATTATTTATCTTCTAATAAATATATATTCTTACACTCAACTGAACCTTAAGTCCCTGGAAATGGCTATTTACCTTTTGTGGAGAATAAAAGAAATGTCTTCAGGATTACAATATACTCTAGCACACCCAACAAGCCACAGCTTGCCTTCATTTCTCATCACACTTCATTTGTGTTAAAAAAAAAAAAAAAAAAGTGACTTGACTGTTAGACTGGTTTTATCTTTTCCACAATAATTTCCTCATTTATTTCTAAGGATAACAGAGAAAGACAAACATCATATGATACAGAAATTGAAATACATCCCCTTATTTGCCTCTTATAAACAAAGAGAAATCGGTGGTGTGCACTTGTAAGATCACCTTGTTTGGCTAACAGCTAAATGGGCAGATCTGGAATGTAAGAAGGTCTCCAACTTCCAAAGGAAACCTCTTCAGAAAAACGGATGCACATTTACAAGAGGAAACAGAGAATGGGCGGGCCTTATCATTTGGAAATCTGTTCCCATGAAAGAAGCAAGAATTTCTCTTTTTCTTTTATTCCAGGGAATAAAATGAGTGCTTGCTTCCCATTAGTAGGATAACTAGAATTATGGGTAGAGCATGTTCATTATACAGTTTTCTAAGAAGGAAAAGTAGGCAAGGTCTGCATAGAAATTCCAAAAGCAGAGACTGAACCTTCTCTACTTACATAATTCTTTAGTAAGTAATAAGTAATTAACTAATTTTATTTTACTTTGTAGCAAAATTTTAGAATAAAGTTGATCTTAAATGTTCATTAAGGAGATTATCATTAAATGTATAATTATATACTAATATGTCTCTTTTTTTCCACAGTGTTTGAGGGAAAGATCGTTTTAAAATAGTTTCCTTTAGTTCCACCCCATTCTATGAATACAGCAGTAAGGAGATTTCTAAATACCTACAGTAGTTGTGTGAATTTCCGAGCGTATTTTCTCCATCCGTTGTGTGTCCTCTAACCACAGATTACCTCCTAAAAGTCATCCTAAGCAGATGGAACTAACATGAGTTTTTCTTCCATTTCTGTGTGTAACTTTAAATATTTTACAACAAAAGGAGAAGTTCAAAAGCACAAAATGTCAAAAATATATCCTCAAAATAATTTAAAAAAAAACAGTGGACTAGAATGGAAGACTTGTATTAAGAAAGAAAGACTGATGGAGATTGTGGTGGATTTTGCAAGCCAGGCTAAACAGCTGAGACTTGATGCTCAAAGTGAGTGAAATTCAACTTAACAGCTTAATTGGAGGAAAATATCGTTATTTGTATTTCTTTTTCTTATGTCATTTATTTTGAAATTTCAATTTATAATGCAGAAAAGATGCAATTTTTATATTCGTCAAAGAGTACATGATTTTTTTAGTTGAAAAACAGTGCAGTCTCAGGAAGAGGCAACCACTTAAAGGTTGTAAAGAGGAAGATCTTAGGAAAATTACTTTGGCAGCAATAAGAAAGACAAGGCTGTAGACAGGGAGTCTAATTGAGTGGCCACTAACAAAGTTCAGATACAAAAGGCAAAAGGGCCAGGCCTGAGTGGTGGTAAATAGGAAAAAATAGAAGATGTTTTGGAAGAATTTATTTTTTTAAAGGTGTATTTTCTTGATGAACCCTATGCCATATGAGACATTTTTAGAAGCCAGGACATAGTATCTGTAGTATGTAGATTCCAGAATGACCTCCAATGAACCCCACCTCCTGGTCATCATGCCTTGTGTAATCCCGTGTGTGTGTGTGTGTGTGTGTGTGTGTGTGTGTGTGTGTGTTAGGATTGGACCTAGTAACTTGCTTATCATGAACAGAATGCAGAAAGAGTGATGGGGTCTCACTAACAGCCTATCACTGAGACTCTCAACCCAACTCCTGAGCTGAGAAACTAAATTTTGCTAAGAATTACCTGTGCAAGCTCGGAAGCAGATCCTTCCAACTGTGCATTCAGATAAGACCACAGCCCTACTGATGCCTTGACTGCAGCCTTGAAAGAGTTCCTGAAGCAGAAGACACAGGTAAGCTGTGGCAAATTCCTGACCCATAAAAACTATGAGACAATAAATAAATGTGTGTTGTTTTAAGCCACCAAGTTTGGGGATAATTTATTATGTCACAACAGATAACTACTGTAGTATTCAGTAATATCTGTTGCTGAATTAAATGCATAATACACAAAAACTAACCATACTCAGTGTGGAAAATAACTTTAGGAACTGGTAAATCTTCAGAGATAAATTTTTTAACCCAAAATTTACCAATAACTTATTAGCTATTTCCATGAATCTTGAATTGAACTGTTTTTCAGGAAGAAGTTTTTCATTTCATAGGAAAATGGAGTCTTCAAGGTTCATTTATCAAAGTGCATATTTAGTTCCTATCACATGTTGGTTCCTGGAATCTTTGGTAAACATCCTGTGGTGTTACAAAAATGGCCACATGTGCATGCCACATGCACACGTGCATACACACAAGCACTAGCGTGAATGAGCATGTGTGTCTTGACATGTGTATATATACATACAATCACTAGTGTGAATGAGCATGTGTGTCTCGACATATTTGCACACCTAAATACATAGCCTCTAGTGATAAAAGATTGATGCTTGTACCCACATGCACATATCCGCTAAAGCAACGAAGCACACACTGAATCATTTCTCGGTATGTGCGCCTGGATACACATAGACATAGACACACAAAAGGAAGTATCCCAATCCCAAAGGGAAAAGTCAGTTTATTACTCCAGATCAGCACTCCTCAAAAGATCCTGTGGATGTTAACCAGTTAGGCAAAAAATAGGTACAAGATCAAGTAAGTTTGGGAAACATTGTCTTAAAATGTTAAATGTCTGTTTTCAATTTGCATCTCCAAAAACACTGCTCTACAACTGTTGCCACAGAAAGAAGAGAGAGTTGCAGAAAACAAAGATAGAATCAAAGATTAGGCATTTTACTTTGTTTCTTCAGGTTCACATACAAGCAAGGATTAATCCCATTATTGCACAGAGCACAATACGGTATAGAGCTTTTTTCTTACCATATCTTTATAACAGTGTTAAAGTTCCCATTGATATGAAAAGCTAGGATAGATGGGAAGAAAGCAGGTGACTAGGTTCCCCACCCTAGAAATGTAATCATTCACCTGATGATGGAGAACATAATAGCTCTGTCTCCATTTTCAAGACAGCAGTGGTCGTCCTGCAGCTGGAGCATAATAACTTCCTTTAGTGCTCCTGCTGTTCCCCAACCTGGTTAACAACCCACTCTTCTGGGCTCCCATAGCACTTTGCACAAATCTCAGTCACAGAAACTACTATCTTGTGTTGTTTGGGACTAGAGTTTGGGGCTCGTATGCCCCATGATCTTCTAGAGAGTCTCTTGACTCGCACTGTACCCAGAACTGGGTGAACAGCTAATAAATGTTTCTTGTGTAAACTACACAGAAGCAGAAAATCAAATATCTCATGTCCTCACTCACAAGCGGGAGCTAAATAAATGATACACATGGACAAAAAGATAGGGAAAATGGACTCTGGGAACTCCACACGGAGGAGAGTGGGATGGGAGTGAGGGTTGGAAGCTTACCTACTGGGTACAATATCCAATATTTGGGGGGATGGATACACTATTACTCATTACTCATGTAATACCCATGTAACAAACAAGCACATATACCCCCAAATCTAAAATTTGAAACAAAAAAGAGAGAGAGACTAAAATCAGCTGAAGTGACTTAGTTTTTACCTAAAGAGGATCACTCCAAGAAAGAAGACTGTTAAAACAGAAATAATGACAGCCTAGAGAGATTGTGATGCAGGAAGCCTGAATCGTATAACTGGAAAAGAAACTGATGAAAGACTTCACAAAATGAACCTGAGTCTTCAAATCAATAAGGCTTCGAAGTAGAATGCATCAGGCCAGGTGCAGTGGCTCATGCCTGTAATCCCAGCACTTTGGGAGGCCAAGGCAGGCAGATCACTTGAGGTCAGGAGTTCAAGACAATCCTAGCCAAAATGGTGAAACCCTATCTCTACAAAAAATACAGAAATTAGGCAGCTGTGGTGGCTCATGCTTGTAATTCCAGCTGCTAGGGAGGTGGAGATGGGAGAATCGCTTGAACCTGGGAGGCGGAGGTTGCAGCAAGCAGAGATCAGGCCACTGCACTCCAGCATGACGACAGAGTGAGACTCTGTCTCAAAAAAAAAAAAAAAAAAAATAGAATGCATCAGAATGTGTGTATGTAATGTTTCATTTCTTCAGAAGTGCCTTCTCTATGTGTATCAAAAATAATAACAAATAAATAATAAAAAATAATTAAAAAAAGACCTGAGATGCTGTTATTGTGAGACCTTAGAAATAAGGCTTAAAGATGCATGATTTAACTTGTAAGTGACCAATGGGTAATTGTTGGGTCTTTTACCAGCTGCTAAATGGTAGGATGTGGTAAGGATTCAAGATAGTCAGAAGGACACTGGAAATACATATAAAGGATGGAATATGAGATAAAATCAGAGCCATCACTTCCACCCACAGCTCAAATCACACCCCTCCCTAGCTCCAAACTCTACCCTCATCTCCTTCTACATCCTTATTCTGTGTTATTTTCTTCATATCAACTATCACTACCTGAAAAGGTATATGTTCATTTTTAAATTTTCCTTCTGCTCCCTCCAGTATGTGGCCTCAAGAGCTTAGAATAGTAGCTTGTAATAAATAATAATTGAGCCACAAAATGATGTTGAGGTATAGCTTTGAGCTGTTAAACATTGAGTTACAACTAGCAGCTACCATTGCTGATATAGAATAGAGGTAAAGGTGTGTGCCATATAAAGAACCAGCAGTCATTTCAGCCCACACCCATTACCATTGCTACTACTGCTGCAACTACTAGTACCTATACTATTACTACTACTGTCACTAACCAGTGCCCATAATAATAGCAAACCTTTAAGCATTTAATATGTGCCAGGTATTGTACTAAGTACTTGATATGCATGAAATCAGTCAATCCTCACAAGAATTCCACTAGGTAGTGAGTGGACACAAAAGGTCGTATTATTGAATCAGAATCATGTGACTCAAAGAACTTACCCAATGTCAAATTTTATTAATAATTTCAAGGATACAAGCAATCGAGGGGTACAAGCAGAGCAGTGACAGGTCTGAGACATCCCACATGTCCCAGCTTTTTCTTTTTTATACTGGTCTACACTTTCAGGCCCAGAGTAATAAGTAAGTTCTCTAATGAAGTTTGCAGGTCACCTCACATAGTGGGGAGAATTTAAGCTATGAAACATCTTCATTTAATCCAGAGTGTTTTTGCAACTTGTGCAACATTATTCAGGGAGCTATGCCTCATAAATTTATAAATCATATGTAAGATTGTCTACTCCAAACCATAGACTTTCTGCTCAATGCATATCATAGACAAAAGATCTCCCTCTTAATGAGTATCACTAGTCTATTTGCCTGGTGGTCTGGAGTTACTGAATAAATGTTTGTGGATTCCCCAAATCTATACATTGAACATCTAAATTTCAGTTCAATAGTATTAGGAAGTGGAGTCTTTGGGACAAGGTGTCTAGATGTTTCAGTCAGTCTGGGCTGCTATTAATTGAGAATAATTAAGTCATTAAGGTAAAACCCACATGAATAGGATTAGTGCTTTTATAAAAGACACCCCAGAGAGCTGTCTAGCCCTTTTTCTGCCATGTAAAGACACAGCAAAAAGATAGCCATCTATGAGGCAGAAAATGGGCCCTCACAGACACTGACTCTTCCTATGCCTAGATTGTGGACTTCCTAGCTTCCAAAACTGAAAGATAAAGTTTGTTGCTTAAGCTACCCAGTCTGTGGTAATCTATGACAGCAGCCCAAACTGACTGAGATATCTAAATACATTGTTTCTAAGGAGATGGAACTGGGTGGCCTGACTTCTCTTGTTTCTCTGGGTGTGTTTCTGTCATAATCGGGAGTACGAATAGGTTATATGCCAACTGCTCTAACTCTGTACTCTGCAGGTAACAAATTAGTATTTTACATATCAGGTTTAGAAAAGTAAACACAGTGAATGAAAGATGTGGAACTGATAGTAGAATTCCCAAGAAATCCGTGATTTCTGAACCCCTACACCACTGCCTCCAATAGATAATGCCCTCTATATGTGCTTAGGTAAAGCAAACATTTCTCAAGAAACCACTATGCTAGGCTTTGTCAGTAAAAATTAATAGGGCATGGTATCTGCCATCGAGCTTAGACTAGAGATACAAAAATATAAAGAAAAATGTAATGAAGTGCGATACATTCAATGAGACAGTTACAAGGTGTGAGAGTACAAAAAATTGGAGTAACTAAGGAAGAAAAGAGGAGGCGAGCAGGGACCGCTTAGAGGTATGCCATGGCTGTTGGCTACTCATGTGTGTGCCTACCTTTGGAAAATGCACATCCATATAAAGACAAATGATGGAGAGCAAGAAAGAATAACAGAATGCAAGTGCACCGTAGGACCCAGTTTGCCTTTCAGAAGGAAATCAAAACCTCTTGACACCAACTGAAAGGCCAAGTTGGACAGCAGTTCCTCTGAAAGGTAAGGGAATTCCACAGTGAAACTCAAGGCAGTGGCAGTGGAAATCTAATGACCATAACTGCGTTTATATTAACTTTGAACATTTTCTGAGCATATTCATTTTACTTTTTTACTAAAAAACAGGCTGCCTTTTATTTTTATCATTTCTAGGTCACATTTTGTTAAATGAAGTATGAAAAAGGTAAATGAAAGCAGTTTTAAATATGATAATCATTTTAAATATTTTTACCATGGATTTACACTGTGTGCAGGGCAGTGCATTTCCAAAAATGTCTATGTGTGTCTCAGTTTGCTCAGGATGCAATTCCATAGACTAGGCGGCCTATAACCAACAGAAATTTACTTCTCAGAGTTCTGAAGGTGGGGAAGTTCAGTATCAAGTTGCCAAAAGCTTCAGTGTCTGGAGAGGGCCCACTTCCTGGTTCATATATGGCCATATTTTTGCTGTATCCTTACATAGCAGAAAAGGAAAATGACCTCTCTGTAGTCTCTTTCAGGATACTAATCCCATGCATGAAGGCTCTGCCCCTGTATCCTAACCACCTACCCAAAACTTCATCTCCAAGGGCCACCACATTGGGGGTTAGGAGTTCAACATATGAATTTGATGGGTAGGGAGGACACAAACATTCCGTCTATAGAAGCATGAAACTTATAGAAGCCAAATCATGAGTTATGAAGAGATCTCTACTTTAGAAACAGGTTCAACTGGTAAGAGACTTATCATTCATTATTTATTTCTTTAAATTGATATATCCTTATTTCTCACAAAAAAAAAGAGTGCTATGTTTTTTATTATAAAACTTATACACCCAGAGATGTTATTGAGGAGACACATGACACAATTTCATGAAATCTGAGATTGTGCATCAGCCTTTCATGGCAGCAAACCCGGGACCTAGAAGTATAATACAGGTTGCAGAAGTAGGAACCTCAGAGGAAGGGTAGGAAACATATCTGAGGATCATTAGTGGAAAAAAATGTTATATCCCATAAGAGAGAAAGCACAGACCAGAAGTCAATCTTCTAAGAAATCAGTTAAAAACAGTAGACTGGATAAAGAAAATTTGGTACATATACACTGTGGAGTACTACACAGCCATAAAAAAGAGCAAGACTGTGTCCTTCGCAGCAACATAGATGGAGCTGGAAGCCATTGTCCTAATCAAATTCACACAGGAACAGAAAACCAAATACCACAGGTTCTTACTTATAAGTGGGAGCAAAGCATTGAGTACGCATGGACACAAAGAAGGGAGCAACAGACACCAAGGACTACTTGAGGGTAGAGGATGTGAGGAGGGTGAGGATCAAAAAACTACCTATTGGCTACTATGCTTATTACCTGGGTGATGAAATAATCCGTACACCAAACCCCTGTGACACGCAGTTTACCTAAGTAACAAGCCTGCACATGTAGTTCTGAACCTAAAAGTTTAAAAAGTAAAAGTAAAAAAAGAAATCATTTAAAATGTTAAATGATCTTAAAAATCTTAACCTTGATTTCCCCAGAAATCTGCAAATGTGAATTTGTCTGCATCATGTGCAGTTGAATCTGTGGTAAAGCAATTTTTCATATGTCTTCCTTCAAGACCGAAGAACTGCCTTGCCCTTCGAAGGAGCATGGAAGAATATTTTGTCCTTGTATACCTGACTTCTCCAGAACAATCAAATACTAAGAAAAATCTCCCATGTTCCCTATTTTTTCCTATTCCACAAATCTAATTTTAAAATTACAAAAACATTAAATCAATTTTTATAGTAACTTAAATGTACATAATATATAATCTAACTTTCAGATGTCCATAAATGAATAATAATGCCATCCATTCATATGTCTTTGAGTAATTTTCACCCCTTTTCAGTGAAAAGTTGGTTTAGACTCTTTGCACCCAGCAGCACAGGGCAAGATTAAGATAAACCAGGACCATGAGAACTAGAAATGAAATGAAATAAACTATAACTATGCTACAAAGACAGTCTAGTTGTCAAGAACTGTGGGGAAGATTTAGATGAATTTTTTGCTTTTCAAAAAGTTTAGTCAGCCCCCAAATCTTAGTATTAACTTTGAGGAACTCTTGGGAGGGTACACACAAAGTTAACTCCCTTAAAGTAGGTAGAGAAGCGGGTAGAGAAGTTAAAGTAGGTAGAGAAGGGAGCAGGAAATACTGTTAAGTATTGTAAGCATTAATGAATACTCCCAAGTACTTGACACCAAATAATGAGATGTCTTTGCAGCCCTGAGTGTTCCGATATATAAGCCTTCACTCTGATACTTTTCTTACCCTTCCTGACTCCTTGGGCCTTGACTTTAGCCTCCCAGCTAAATTAATTCAACTGAATGCCTATTTGTGCTTTTAGTGGGCTGCCCATACTACAGCCTACACTGTGAAATCTCATGAATTGATTTCCCATGAGAACCTAGAACTTTGACTCTAGTTCTGGCTTTACTGAATTTTGTACTCTATTCAGGAAATATTCATGTATGCAAACAGTGGTAGGCATGTGTTTGAGCTGGGATGGGACTTGACTCTCATTTACCCTGCTGTAGCAGCTTTGCAGTGGGACCCAGGGCCCTGTCCTAAAGTCCCCTCTCACAGAGATTCTTCCTTCACAATGGCTCTTTTTAATTTTGCTTTTTTTTTTAAGATCGTGTCTCACTCTGTTGCCCAGGCTGGAGTGCAGTGGAACGATGACCTCAGCGCACCACAACCTACACCTCCCATGTTCAAGTAATTTTCCTGGCTCAGCCTCCCAAGTAGCTGTGATTACAGGTTCCTGCCACCTCACCCTGCTAATTTTTTTATTTTTTATTTTTTGTATTTTTAGTAGAGATGCGATTTCACCATGTTGGCCAGGCTGGTCTGGGACTCCTGATCTCAAGTGATCTGCCCACCTTGGCCTCCCAAAGTGCTGGGATTACAGGCATGAGCCACCACACTCAGCCCACAATGGCTCTTGATTTTTATTCTCACTGCTATCACCCCAGTACAAATGGTGGTCACATTGTACATAACTTTCAGTAGACTCCTAACAAGTCTGTCTGTTTGTAATGTTTCCCTCTTCTTACTTCTCACTTCCATAAAATCTTTTATTGGCTGGGCATGGTGGCTCACAGCTGTAATCCTAGCACTGGAGGAGGCCAAGGCAGGCAGATAGCTTAAACCCAGGAGTTTGAAATCAGCCTGGGCAACATGGAGAAACCCTGTCTCTACAAAAAATACAAAAATTAGCCAGGCTTGGTGGCACACACCTGTAGTTCCAGCTACTTGGGAGGCTGAGGCAGGAGGATCATCCAGCCTAGACAACTGAGTGAGGCTCTGTCTCAAAAAAGAAAATCCCTTTATAAGTCTTTCTTTTTTTTTTTAATAGAAAAAATATGAAATGCTTCACGAATTTGTGTATCATCCTTACGCAGGGGCCGTGCTAATCTTCTCTGTATCATTGCAATTTAAGTATATGTGCTTCTGAAGCGAGCACTATAAGTCTTTCTTAAACACTGCTTTTTGCACGCCACCTCTTGTGCAAGAATCTTTGATAGCTACAGAAGTCCTACATTCTGATATTTAAGGCATAAATGAAGATAGGCTGATCTGTGCACTGTATCTTAAGACCTAGCAAGATAACTAGCAAGATGGGAAGTCAATGCTCAAAGCCTCCTCAAGTTTCAAGAAACAGGAAAGAATTGCAAGATTGAGGCCCATGGAGTGACATTCGGAAAGTATTGTAAGAGAGAACTCCATCAGCCAGGAGCCAGTCGGAAAGCAGACAGAAACTATACTGCATGTTGGAACCGAGATAATTTAATATAAAAAATATATAGCTAGATATAAAGTTGTTAAATAGATAATGAAAAGAGAAAACGGGACATCATGGAAGAAGCAACCGCAGGAAACAAGTTACCCTCCCTAAGACTGAGGGAACAAAGAGAAGAGTTGAAATTATTCAGACTTAAAGGAGGAGCCCTATGGGTGATGGTCACAATTTCTGTCAGGCCTCCATGTACAAGCCTGGACCCAGAAAGTCTGAAGTCCTACCTGCCTCAGCTGATCACCCCCACCCCGTGCCAGTGTCTGCCATTATCCCTAATAGCCCAGCGAGCTTCCCCTGGACATTAAGCTTCTCACCCCACCTTCCATCTTAACTGTTCTTGCTCTGTGAATATCCCTCCGCCCCACCCTACCATTTTAACTACTCTTATGCCTTACCCCACCCGCCATTGTAACTGAATTTATGGTAATGTATACTCCTCGTCCCTCCCCCACCACTGTAACTGATCTTACTCCATAACACCCCTAACCCCTCTCCAAAAAATGTGCCCCAACCTATAAAACCAACTCCTATCACACCGCCCTTCGCTAACACCATTTTTGGCCTTAGCCCACCTGCACCCAGGTGAATAAACAGCAATGTTGCTCACACAAAGCCTGTACAGGGGGTCTCTTCATTTAAAGCATGCATTTTAACAATTTTCTTCTTCCATTTCTCATTCCATGATTTTTTTATCTTGACCAGGACCTCAGTTGGTTTGTATCTTCATCCATTTGGGAAGCTATAACAAAATCTCATAAAGTAGCTTATAAACAACAGAAATTTATTTCTCACAGTTCTGGAGGCTGGGGACTCCAAGATCAAGGTGCTGGCAGATTCAGTATCTGCAGAGGGTCTATGTATTAGTACGTCCCCAACTACTATAAATAGCTGAGACTGGCCAGGTGCAGTGGCTCACACCTGTAATCCCAACACTTTGGGAAGCCTCTTTTATAAGGTCACAAATCTCATTTATAAGGGTTCCACCCTCATGACCTAATCACCTCCCAAAGGTCCTGATACCCTTACCTTTGGAGTTCAAATATCAACATATGAATTTAGGAGTGACATAAACATTCAACTCTTATCTCTTACACCCAAAAGTTTGAGGTAACTGACAGAGTGACCAAACCTCCATGCCCGGAGGATCACAATCTCAGTATTCTGCTGTAGGTGCTGTAGTGATCCATTCACTTTTAAAAAATGGATATGGAAATACTAAGGGGCACCACAGAGAATCCTTACTGCCCCCATCAGAAAACATCAACCAATTTCTTCCGCATTTCCACATGTAAAATTCAGAATGTCTTTCTTTTCATGTGTAAGCTATATGTTTTGAGGATGACGAAAATTTTGATTAAGAATCACATGATGCAAAATATTACCAATCAGACCAAACAGAAACTATGACAGTAGTTATAAATACAGTGAATCTTAAAAAATGAGTAAAGAGTGGAAATGGAGTTTGTCTCAGTAAATTAACACAAATTACATTATTTCTAAAAATCGGTAACTGATAATTATTACACAGCTTAATTATATATCATAAACATATTTTAATCATAGGTTTATTTGATTTTCACATTAAATGATACAACTATGTTCAGACCTCATAGCAATGGGTTTATCCAACAAAACCACTAGTTTATGGCACTAAAAAAAAGTAGGGAAGCATGTTGTCAACCCACATGTTACTCAGTGGAAAAGCAGTAATGTAAGTTGCAAATCCTAGTCTGCAGTTGAAATTCTGACTTGTTTCACCCACAGCCATTTGAAAACCATGCCAAATTTTCTTTATCTGAACACCTGTATGAGTAATTCCTGCCTAAGAAATACAGTGTATTTTTCCATGCTTCTTTTTTCAATTTATAATTGTTTAGGCAAGTTGAGACAGAGTGATCCTCTAACTAAAATACCTTAGAAACAGATCATATGATTGATCACTATCTGCTAAAAACATCTGAACTCAATAAAGGAACAATGAAAGAGTCTAATACCACTTCAGCAAGAGGAAAAATACCTATGCTCACTTAATATGTTCCATTGATTGTGCAAATTTGCCAACAGTAATTTTACAGAGTTTGTTTCACTTCTTACTAAGATTAAAGATCAGATACTTACAGAGACAAATTGATAGTAATTTATTATTGTCCCAAAGGCTTTAACTTTTCCTCGAAATCTTATTGCTATGCAAAGACTTGTATCTGGAATCATAAGATCTGCATGCCAAGCTATCTCTGGATATCCAAATCAGTAAAAGTAGCAGAGATGGTTTTTATGCAAAATTCTGACAACCAGAAGAGAGTTGTTTTCAAAGGGAGCCCTCCCTCTGTTCTAAGCAACAACATCAGGCCTGTCTGACTTACTTGCTCTTTGACTTGTGAACTGTTGATACCTAACTGGCAACAAGTATAGAAGGTCTTAATGTAAACCGCAGGGATATATTTTAAATGTATGTAAACCCCATCAGGTTGTCTCTATTTTAGGCTGACAGTGATATTGAAATCTATCTTTTGTATTCTCCTCTCGTCATTTCAAGTTTCAAAAAAGATAGAACTACATTTCAGGTTTTTATATAAATAATAATTGCCTGCAGAGTTGCGCAGAAAGGCAGCCAGAGTTTAGAGAATTGAACACTAGTTTAAGAATTAAATTTGGTTGGATTTGCATTTCTATTCTCTCACTTATTGGCTATGAGAACTCACAGAATTATCTTTATCCCAGTGGTATCCACATGAAACATATACAAATTTTAAAAAGGAAAATGAAAAACATTCTTGAAAATGATCTTTTATTTTAGAATGTACAATATGATCTTTTAGCTTTTAATATTTCTGTAAAAACTTTTCCCAGAATTCATTATTTATAAAAGGATACATCTCACAAGAGAAGATGTGAAATGGATTCTTACATATCACATCTCAATCAGAAGGATATATAAATTAATGTTTGTTCAAAAGAAACAAAACAAAGACTCCTTATAAATCACTCACATCCAGCCCTGGCATACTGTAACATGATAATCAAATTGCCTCATACCCAGCTAAGATGCTCAAGGGTTAGAATTTTGATAACGAACGGTCTTGCTAGAACAGAAACTCTCCGAAGACAGGACTTGGGACTATGTATTCACTGTTGTATCTTCACGACCTGGAGCCCTTGCTGGGATATGCAGTAGTTGGATGACTGAAGTCTCAATCACTTGAGGGAAGGGCAAAGGATAGTATGAAGGTATTAGGCATTAGGTTCCAATTAGGCAAGAGAAAGGACTAGATGAGGTTCAGAAAGAGAGATTAAAAGGTAAAATCCAACTTGAGGTCTTAGTAATAGAATTAATTGGTGCCAAATCTAGCATGCCACTGTAGTTGACAATTAATAATACACAACACAAATACCATATAGCAGAGACCATTTCAAAGTAAAATCTTGAGCATATTATAATATAATGTGTATATATTCAAGAGATAGTATAATACAATTCTGGGTGTAACCATATGAGAGATAAGGGAAATATGAGTAAACTAATTGATGACTTTCATTGCAGTTTATAAATGGGAATCATTCCTACAAAAAGAAAAATATATTGATTACAAAAACATTGGTTATAAAATCAGTCTTTCCAGGTCAGGTTCAGAGGCTAATACCTGTAATCTCAGTGCTTTGTTCCCAAGGTGAGAGGATGCCTTGAAGCCAAGAGTTTGAGACAAGCCTGGGCACCACGGTGAGACTCCATCTCCAAAAAAAATAAATAAATAATAATTACCTTGGCATGGTGGTGTGCGCCTGTAGTTCTAGCTACTCAAGAGGCTGAGGTGAAAGGAGCCCGTAAGCTAGTAGAAGGATGCAGTGAGTTGTGATCAGATCATTGTACTCCATCCTGGGGGACGGGGTAAGATCCTGTCACATACACACACACACAAATCAATCTTTTCCCATGAAAAGGAGAATGGTTAGACAAACTATGTTTCATAATACTTGTTAAACCTATTTGAGTCCTAGACATTTCAACAGGATCAGGGAAAAATTAACTGATCAAATAGAAAAACATACACACTCCTCACCATAAATCAGAGCTAAAGTGTAGGTCATATCTCAGAATTTTGTACTTAGATTCTTAGGCTAACATTCTCCTAGGATAATGTGATGGTGTGAAATATTTCTGAATTGCATTTCTTTTTTTTTTTTTTTGATACAGAGTCTCACTCTGCCACCCAGGCTGGAGGGCAGTGGCACTATCTCAGCTCACTACAACCTCCGTATCCTGGCTTCAAGCAATTCTCCCACCTCAGCATCCAGAATAGCTGGGATTATAGGTGCTTGCCACCATGCCCAGCTAATTTTTGCATTTTTAGTAGAGACTGGGTTTCACCATGTTGGCCAGGCTGGTGTCAAACTCCAGACCTCAGGTGATCTGCCCACCTTGGCCTCCCAAAGTGCTGGGATTACAGGCATGAGCCACCGCACCCGACCTCTGAATTACATTTCTAACAAGGATATAGTGTGGAATACTGGGAAGAGGAAGCCTTGGTAGCAGACAAAGCAAAATAAGACGGCACGAGGCTGTCAGTGTGCCTCCTGCTTCTCACTCTGGCCTTTTGCTGCTAGGAGGCCAATGCGATGCTCTGTCCAGCCCTTGCTACTGAAATCACAAGCTTCTTATTCACTTAGGATCCTTTGTTCAAGTTACAACTCGCCGATCTTAATACACCTCTGGAAGCTATTGCTGACAATATGGCAGTGAAGAAATGCACAGACAAGATGTCCCTTGGGAACAGACTCTTAATTTTTAAAAATTGGGGAAAATAATAGTGAAATTTAATCTCTGAGGTGTAAAAACTCGTTTATCCTGGTTTCTACTGTCTTTCAGTGACACTCTGATCTTCACTGCAGAACGTAAAGGTTTCAACTTCTTGCTTTAATAAATTATTGCCCTCCAAAAAAGAGAGACAGAGAGACTTGGTTGCAGAAAGGTCTGAGTTTCACTGCTGTCTCTGCCATTTTTACCTTGAGAGAATTACTTAATCTCCCTGAGCCTCAGTTTCGTTATCTATAAAATGGGGATTATAATACATACTTCAGTATGTTGTGCAGATTAAATGAAGTAGAAAAATACCTGGCATGTAGTGGGCACCTAATTATCTACTTTCCTCCATCCTTTCCCCAAATGCCCTAACTACATATGCAGGTACCTTGATAGTTTTGAGATGCCCTTGACCTGATAATGTACCCAAATAACTAATTTCAATTGCTTTTCATAGACCCAGTCTACTGGACTAAATTGATTCTTCGAGTTAGTTGAAACAGACAGTTTTATTTTTTAAAAGTCTTAAAGTCAAACAGAACATTATAGCAGATTTTATGGAGGATTAAGATTGCTTCTGTTGTTCTCTTTGAAGAGAATGGATGGTGTGACTGAACACAAATCCCCTCGGTGCTCCTGGGCACTTTGCAATATGAAGCATTTGGGGCAATTGCTTCACTGTGCTATAACACATCTGCCATCCGCTTCAAGGTGAGCGCTCTATTATTTTTACAGCTGTACTCCTTTTCCTGGAATTTTGAAATTTCAAGAGGAAAACAACAATTTCAGATCTGTGGAGCAAAGGTAGATGTGATCCTGTAATCTCCTAGCTCATCCTACTGGGTTGGCGTAGGCCAGAAACCTACAGAAATGGGACTGAATCCAAAGCTGAAGTCTCAGACTGCCATACCTCATCCCAAGAGCTTTTGGATGAAATGCTAGCGAAAGCCTCATCACCTGTGCTTTTGATGGATGGAAGCACTACCTCAGTACAGCCGAGGGCTTTCCTGCAGATGAATAAAGGTTACAGATCTCCCTCCTGCCACATACCAACTGATCCAATCCCAAGACCTCCCAGTTACTCCCACCTGGTCCTGCTGCTTCATCCAACTGGCAGTCCCCTCCTTATTTCCTCCCACTGAGGGCATCCCACTTTCTAGATGCTCTGATTACCACTGTTTCCACTGAGAGATGCTCCAACAGGTTGAAGCACTGGTTGGGACATTCCTGGTGAGAGCATTTTGTGTTACAAATGTCCTTACATGCATTTGTGTTACACTCATATGAGTTCTATTACTGGCTCAGGCTCTGGTGATTGTTAACATTTGATTACTTAGAGTTAGCCAAACTGCAAAATTGGAGGAAATGTTTCTCCAGTCTGCCAGGTCCACTCAAAACTTTCTGATACCAACTGCAAAAAGTTACAGCCCAACTGCAAAGCTGAAAAGGAAAGTCAACACAAGATCTCCCTCACTTCTGACCCCAACTGCAAGGTCAGGGGGTTCCCCAAATCACCTCACATTTGAAAATTCACTACAAGGATGCTCACTGAAAGCTGTTTGTTATACTCATGGGGTTATGGTTTATTATAAGGCAAGCATACAAAGGGCTGCACATGTGAAACTTCTACTGTCCCAGAACATGTTACCTTCTCAGCATTGGTGTATGACAATATACATGGAGTGCTGCCAATCAGAGAAACTGACCCAAGTCTCCATGGGAAGAGTTTTTACTGGGGCTTCATTAGGTAGGCATGATTAATTGCTTCATAAACTGACAACTTACATAGTTGACACTCAGCCTCCAGGTTAACTGAGCCAAAGGCTCAACTCAAAATCACGTGGTTGCTCCTTCTGGTATGGCCAGCATCAGACTGTCAGGTGTGGCCAGACCCCTCCCCAAAGACTCTCCTTCCTATTAGGTATGACATATTTACCTTCCAGACTCTGAGGGCCAAGTCCAGCCCTTTCTTTGGACAGTGCCAAATTCTTCACTACACGTTACTTAATATATCTGAGCCTCAGGTTTTTCATTGATAAAATAAGGGTACTCATACCTGCCCTATGACTCTCAAGCTCATAAAGAGATGCAACCATTCTCTAGATTCAGAAAATTTCAGCTAATAAGAGACATTTTAAGATTTCTGCTAAAATAGGGTAATTTTTGTCATTTCCGTGTCAGACTCAAATATTGCCACAAATATTGTTTGGAGGCTCCTGCTTCCAAACCCCACTTTTCAAAGGTGATTCTGATTACACAATGTCCTTAGAAACAGACATGTTTTCAGGGGAAATAGTACACAATGGGGGGAAGTGCACAGGACCAACCGCTGGCAGAGGAGCTGGCTTCTAGCACTTATTAGCTGTGTGATTCAGAGCAAGTCATTAACTTCTCTAAGCACCAATTTCCTCATGGAGATAACATACCTGCCATATACATTATCATAAGGTTGTTGTAAATGCAAACGAATTTTACTGACTCTTACTAAAATGAATATATATATATTTATACATATATGAAAATGCTCATTAATCAAACATTACTGAAGACAATGAAATGGTTAAGCCCCCAATGCTGGAACTTCTTTTTTTTTTTTTGGAGATAGAGTCTCTCTCTGTCACCCAGACTGGGGTACACTGGCTCACTGCAACCTCCACCTCCTGGGTTCAAGCTATTCTTTTGCTTCAGCCTCCTGAGTAGCTGGGATTATAGGTGCATGCCACCACACCCAGCTAATTTTTGTATTTTTTTTTTTTTTTTGTAGAAAAGGGGTTTCACCATGTTGGCCAGGTTGGTTTCAAACTCCCAACCTCAAGTAATTCACTGCCTCGACCTCCCAAAGTGCTGGGATTATAGGCATGAGCCATGGCACCTGGCCAGGTGCTGGAACTTCTGTACCCCAGGAGAGTGGATTGCTGTAAAGTGCTGAAGAAGGTGGCTGACTTGTCATATTAAGTGTCCTATAGGTCACATTTAAGTAAATGAAACAGTTTCTAAATGAATCCTATGGTCTAAATGTTTTTGTCTCCCTAAAATTCAGGTTTTGAAATCCTAACCCCCAAAGTGATCCTATTAAGAGATGGGGCCTTTGGGCTGGTGATTAGATCATAAAGACAGAGCCCTCATGATTGGGATTAGTGACTTCATAAAAGAGGCTCCAGAAAGATCCTCACCTTTCCACTAAGTGAGGACATAGCAAAGAAGCACTGTCTATGGGAACACAGGCACTCACCAGACATTAAGTCCACTGGTGCTTTCATCTTGGACTTTTCAGTGCCTAGAATTCTCAGAAATAAATTTCTGTTGTTTATAAACCACCCAGTCCATTGTATTTTGTTTTAGAAGCCCAAAAGGACAAAGACAGTGGATTATTAAATTCTCTCCTTCATCTCCCCACATACTTTCAAGCATTTTCCATTTTTTGGTTAAGTAGCATTTAAGATATTTTAGTCCTATGGTCTTTCTTTAGCATTTATTCAGTCATCAACATGCCCAGTTGGGAGGCAGGGGTATCAAGTACTTTTTTAGAATATGCAACACCTTGTTAAACTTGAGGTTCCATCCTCCCATGTGCCTTTCGTACTCTCAGGAACTCAGTCATTCTTGTTGATTAAGCCTGATGCTGGCCTCCCCTGCCTTTCCTCACCCCCTGAGAAAGACAGCACAGCTCCAGCCAGTGGGCAGCACCTTTGGGTGCAGCTTCTCTCCCTGCACTCATGATCTGGCTTAGCAGAATGGAAGAAATGATTTTCCTTGAACTTCACAGCAGCTTCTGCTGCTTTTCCACCAGGCACTAACCACACCTCACTACCTCCACACAGCCAAACAGACATGAGAAGCGAGAGAGAGGGGAAGGGCGCACTCAAAGGCACCCAGACCCCAAACACCACCATCAAACCAAAAGATGTCAAAAGTCTACAGTCAAAGGGTCCACAAGCCAACAGAGCTTCAGAGACTCCACAAACTCCACCACTTCACCTCTAGTATCCAAGATATATAATGTTTTCTCTCTTCCTTTGAGATTTTCTTTCCCCTAGCCCTGTTCTTTCCCTTTAAAATTAGGGAAGATAGAAAGAGAAGGAAGAAAGACAAAAGTGAATTTTATTATGTGCTGCCTTTACCATCAATAGGTTGGCATTTTTTCATGCTTCCCAGTACTTCTCCCTGAGAGGCTCCAGTGAGTGGTGTCGGGCATAGCCTCGCCTTGGTACTCAAGGAGTCCTTTACATTCTCAGAGGGACAGAGGGAGCCTCAGAGCCCCAGCATTAACCTCCAAGAGAGCTGCTTAACGGCAACCTAATTTGCTTCAAAGTGCTATGGGCCAATCAAGAAATGTAAATGATTTCCATTTTAATGAATGATTTATACGTTTTAAATGGTACGGCTCCAAATTACAAAGAGGTCAATTTTCCTCACCTGTGCTCTGCTGCGGAGGAGGGCAAATGAGATTTCATAAGCAAGAAAGAGGGGACAGATGCAAACATGAATATTTCCTGAACAGGAAGGCTGTTCTTCCCAAAGGGCAGTGCTGTTTTACCACGATCAATCCAGAAGACTAAACAGGAGGAGGCTGCATGTCTTCATCTGATGTGGCCCAGAGCCAACCTGTCGGAAACTTCATCGCTCATTTAGAGGTAGGAAAAATATGGCTTTGGAACAGAACTTGGGTCTGTAATTTAAAGAGGCAGGCACAGACATTATTTCTAAACAAACTATTGCTGTGTTTAGTATTGTAATCAGTCAGGGCTTGGCAGAGAGCAGAGGGCACCCTCCATCTAGCTAATGAGGAGAGGGCCACAAAGGGATGGATAGGCCTGGGGGACACCAACCAACAAGGAAGGAGTGGTGCTGAGGCTGGTAACAACAGAGCCTGGACCCAGGCAATACAATACAGCCATGTAACAAAAACTGATCCATCTCAAAATGTCAATTGGGTCAAGGATAAAAAAATCCTAATCTAAAAGAATACCTCAACAGTGTGGGTTGGGAAAATAATTTGCAACAGTAGAAATAATTAGTAAATTCATATTAATTCTAATAAAGGTTATTCCTAGTAGGCTTACGTAGGCACGTCTCAGAGACGCTAGGTGCCTGCTTCTCACAAGGGACAGCAAACTTAAGGCTTGTGGTCTGCCTCTCACTAGTTAATTAACAGCATTTTTAAGCATGCTTTGGTTTCCCCAACTTTGAAACAGGGATTAAAAATAGTACATAGATTTGTTAGGGAGAATAAATGCAAAAATACAGGAAATGAACAAGGCATGGTGGCTCACGCCTGTAATCCCAGCACTTTGGGAGGCCAAAGCAGGCAGATCAGTTGAGGTCAAGAATTCAAGACCAGCCTGGCCAACATGGCAAGATCCTGTCTCTACTAAAAATGCAAAAATTAGTCAGATGTGATGGCAGGTGCCTGTAATCCCAACTACTCAGGAGGCTGAGACAGGAGAATCACTTGAACCTGGGTGGTGGAGGATGCAGTGAGCCAAGATCGTGCCAGTATGCTCCATCCTGGGTGACAGAGCAAGACTCAGTCTCAAAAAAAAGAAGAAAGAGAAAGAGAGAGAGAAAGAGAGAGAGAGAGAGGGAGGGAGGGAGGGAAAGAAAGAAAGAGAGAAAGAAAGAGAGAAAGAGAAAGGAAGGAAGGAAGAAAGAAGAAGGAAGGAAGGAAAGAAAGAAAGAAGAAAAAGAAAGAAAGAAAGAGAGAGAGAGAAAGAAAGAGAGAGAGAAAGAGAGAGAGAGAAAGAAAGAAAGAAAGAAAGAAAGAAAGAAAGAAAGAAAGAAAGAAAGAAAGAAAGAAAGAAAGGTAGGAAATGTGCTTAACGGTTCCCTCTTGCACAGTAACTTCTCCAGTAATGTTAGCTGTTGTTATCCTCACCATTATCATCATAATTACTGCTATGATTACTACCAGCTGAGTCTCAGGAGTTGGGAGGAGGATTCATCCCACCACTAATTTGCCTCAAAATATTCTTCTCATCTTATTTCTGAGTTTTCTCTGTTTTGACATTACCTGATTCCATGAAATCTCTAAAAAAACTAATTGCTAGTCTTGGACAACAATTCTAAATCCTACCCAAAATCTACTGCTACAAAAATGTATCAAACTGGAACTAAATGCAAAATGATAATCTTATTTTCCTTGAATTACCAAACATTATTACTAGGATGGACAGGCTTCTGTTATCCATTTTCTAATTTTGTGATGAAAAAGAAAAAAAAAATAACCCTGCCCTATATTTGGTTTTCTCCGGGTTTGGCCAGGACAATTCTGAAGTTTTCAGTATCCAGCTATGTATCTGAGAAATGTTTCTATTTTATGTAAATTAAGCTGGTTACATGGCTCTGTAAACATATTTAAGTCTGTTTAGCTTATTGTGGGTCTTTTTAAAAGGCAAAAGACTGCTTTTCCTAACTCATGAATTTGTCCAGGAAAAAGGCACTGATTGGTGTCTGTCTACAGAGGTTTTGTGCACCTTATCTCAAAGAATTCTCATAACAACCAGCCAAGGAAGGTGTTTTTATTTTCTGGCTTGGGGCTATAAAACTGAGTTTCTGAGTCATTAACTTGTCAAACACCACACAGATTATAAGTGGATTTGAAGTCAGGTATGTCCCACCCCAAAGCCCATGACCTTCCCACGACTCCTCGTGCCGCCAGCCAGCGATCTGCCCTCTGGCACCTCACTCTCAGTGTGGAAAGGAGCATCGAGAAGCCGCTTTAGTGCTCTCTGAAAGGTAACTGTAGAGCACGGTGCTGTTCCTGTGGGGGTGATTCTGCCTACCACTTCTGTAGCTAAAATCCAATGAAGAGCAGTCGCTTCTCTCACACAAAAGTCTCTAACAGCTTTAAAAACAAATTCTGTAATGCCCCAATCCTTGCCCTGGTACCAAATCTAAAACCCTTGTCTTTCATATGTCATGTGCTTTAATCTTATTACTGTGTGTCTTAGGACTCAGAGGGGTTAAAAGCCTGCTGAGGCAAATGGAGATTCCAAAGAAAACCAAGCCAAACCAAACCCAAGCAGGATGGGGAAGAATAGGAGAATGTTCCTCTTCTTTCTCTCCTGCTCTCAGCTGGCAGCAACCTAAGTTTCTTCTGTCCTGTCTTAATTTCTTCTAAGTCTTGGATGTACAGCCATAGTTTATTTTCCTAACATTCTGTAATACTTTCACAGACACAGTACTTCACTGTTCAAAGGATGCCAGTGCCTGTAATAAACAAGAGACAGACTTTAACAGGTAGGTTTTGTTGAGCACTTACCATGGCTCAGGCCCTGTGCTAAGTCCTTCCTGTCCATCAGTACATATACCCAAGGAAGAAAAAGAAGAATGACAGGAATTCCTTTTGAAGTCTGACTTTCAGTAAATGTGAAGAGCCAAAAGCTGCCTAACATCAGCAGAGGCCTGCTGTTGGTTGAGGTTTATGCTGGCATCCTGGAATATTTAGTCACTGGCTAGCAAGCATCCCTAGACTGAGTTCTTGTCTCCTAAATCTTGGTCTTTAAAGAAAAGGGAGAGAGAAGATTTGCAAGACCATGACAAAGTCTGACGCTCAAAGATTATCAGAAGTTCACATAAATGTCAATATTTCAAAACCAAAAGTTTACATGATCTGATTTCTACAAAGGGTGTTTACAATATGAGAAATATCTGTGGCTACGTGTTAGGACACAACAGCCTGAGGCAGGGTGGCTTGTTCTGCTGGGACACTGTTACATACTCGCTTTTGGCACTGGGCAAAGCAACCCACTGTAAGAAAATAAAATTCAGGAAAACTTTTTTCCCAAGAAATGATGCACAATTTATCCCCAATAGTCTCTTAATTGTGTTGCTATTACTTGTCACACATAAATATACAAAAATATGCACTCTCATAATCTCATAGCTGTCAGCAGTGCAGTCACATTTTCACATACTCTCATTTGTTCTTTGACACTGTTCTGACCAATAAGCAGAAAAACTATTTCAAAATGCCTGCTAAACGGCAGGGAGAAGTTTTAAAGATAGCTTATTTCCACTTACTCTAAGAATCAGACATTCTTAACAGGAGGTTCTTAAAAATGAAAAGCAAGTCTGTTCAACATAGGTAATTTTAAAAGCATAGCGGCACCATCTGCCTACCTATCCTTATCTCTCACTCCTCTGATTCCAGAACAGGGTCTCCTCAGAGTTCCGGTATCCCCCAGCCCCTAGTTGACATGGCTGCTAATGAATAAGGTGCCAACAGGTCCTGGATATAGCTAGATCGATGGAGAGGGAGAGAGAGAGAGGGAGAGAGAGAGATGTAGATTTCAATTTAGGGCTAGACACAGATGCAGACACAGACATAGACATGGTAGATAGATAGATAGATAGATAGATAGATAGATAGATAGATAGATAGATAGATAGACAGATAAAGAGAGTTTGATTTAGGGGCTACACACACACAGAAACAGATATAGATATAGACAGATATACGTATAGATGTAGATACAGATATAAATATACCTTCTATATCAAAAGGACTCAGAGTGTCACCCCACAGTTTGGATTTGACACCAAGGGCAGCCTGTTTGTCACCTCCTTGCCCCTACTACCTTGCTCTCACCCTCCAATATCAGTGCCAGTTTTCACTGATTCCTCTGCCCATAGCTGTTGCGTCAAACTCAGCGGCTTCTTTGCATTTCTAAGATCCACTCTGCAGGTATGTGGCAGTGGAGGGGACATGTCCAAGGACTTGATTGCTTGTCTTGCTCAAGGAGTCAACATCACTAATATTTAGGAGTCACAACTCTATTATGGCCAGGTTTTGCTGAACAGTACAAAGCTCTTTCTGAGTCATGACAGATTTTAACCAAAACATACTCAATATCACAACATAAAGATTTTAGTTTGCCTCCCCTTTTGACTGTTTCTTACATTCCACAGGAAATTTCCTTTGTAGACTTATGAGGTTATCAGGAAAACAACTTTAATCAATATCTGAATAGCAGCTTGACTGTCTTCTAGTTAAGGAGACTGAGATTCCAACAGGTGCCCAGTCCTTTGTTAGACAAACCGCAGCCACTGCTCAGATCTCCCGAGCCCAGTCCCAAGCTCTTCAATCCTGCTATACTGCCTGATCTTCTGAGTTCCAATTAGTTGGCAGTTTCATATATTTGTCAGTAGTGAGGGAAGCAACCTGACTCTTGACTAAGTTTCTGTTTCATCCAGGACACCTGATTTCAGACAGGCCAGGGCAGAGCCCGGAATTACGACCTGGAATCTTGGCATCAGAGCTGGGGTTGGGGAGTTACGACCTGGAATCTTGGGGTCAGGGCTGGGGTTCAGGAGTTACGAGGACTGTGGAAAAGGTCAGGGAGTTGTCTGGAGAGCAAGCTGTCCAGAGAGAGGATAGAGCTAAAGAAGATCCTCTCCTCTGAAGCTCCTTTCCAGGAAGAACCTGTTGTGGGGAGGAGGAAGAGGAAATCTACGCTGTTTGACCTCAGACACTTTCCTGGCTAAATGACTTCAAAGCCCAGAGAGGTCCAGAAAGGCAGAGAGAGAGAGTGTGCAAAGAAGCAGAGATAGGAGAGACAGAAGAGAAGGAAAGAAGACAGGCAAAGGGAAGGTAGGGAAACTTGGAACAGACAAAATGTACCCAAGAGATAAGTGATTAGGAAACAGAAAGTAGAAATACAAGTGGAAGGGGCTCCATGCCTTACATCGCGAAAACTCATGAATAATGATACTGGATTTGAAAGTGATTCCTGGATGGAAAAAACAATGACTTTCTCCTTTTCCATCTTTTCGTTTAGGTACAATCCTCAAGAGTCTGGATGTCAATATTTGGCATGCGATCCATTCACTCAAGTAAGCCATATCCACCTTGTGCGGATGGGTGGCTCCCTGCTGCCCCAGTTAAGAAGTGAGAGCCTTGTGCTGAAATTACCAGGAGCTGTATCCTTACTCTGTGTCTGTGAATAAAAGGAAGGAGATAACATAACCAAGTCTGTGCGGGCACGAGCCTGCAGGACTGTTCACTGCCAAAGGATTCAACTGGAATTCCAGCATCTAACGCTTCTTTTCACATCTGCCTGGCAGCTCAGCTTATTCGTTGGCCCTCCCAAGGCTGGACAAAGAGCACATGTGGCGGTCTGAAGCTTGAGGTGCACACAGAAAGCTGGCACTTTCTTACTTTAATTACACACATACTTGGCTTTGAAATACCTCTGTGTATTTAATGCACAAGGACGTGTATTTTAGGTTTTAAGCAAAGAATGCTGCACCACCCACCGCTTTAATCTTCCCTAACCAGACCCCAAATCCCACAGCGGTGGTTCATGTAGCGAGATAAGCCATGGCAACACATTTATGAAGCCCTGGTTAGACTCAGTGCTGTTTTTCTCATCATCTTGTTCGTCAATTTTAAGGTTTAAAATAAACACAAGGGAAGCTGCAGTGAAGTTTCTGGAGCAAAGGGTAACTATAGGTGAATGACTATGGCCAGCTGCTTTTAGATAGCTCCATTACAAGGCAGAGAACGGAATTGGGCCTGATAGTGGAAGGGCTGATTTTTCAGGAATTTCTAGAATAAATACTAGTGTAAATATGAGTAAGAAGAAAGAGCAGTTTAAGCCAGAGGGTTCACTGGAAAATCGTAAGTCATGTAATCAGGACTATGCGAACGCTGCATTGTGATGACATTCAAACTCATGCAACTTGACAAACTCAACCCCTGATTCAGCTATTCAAAAAAAGCAGGGGTGGATTGGATCATTTTCCCATTTACATACTTTGTACGTGTATTGAGTTTTGGTTTATGATAATCAACCAGTGATTTCTCAATCATTCATTAAATATCCTATTCCTAAGTTTTCTTAAGTTCATGAAAAGGATTTCAGCCACATCCGTTTCAAGACAAAGTGCCAGTAATTAATTCTGAAAAATGGTGTAAAAAAGAAATAGGAAAAGACCACATTTCTCCCAGTTTTGTAGCAATTGCAGCAGCAATATTTTAAGTGTCTCTAAAGTAAAACGTTATGGCTATTTCCTCAGCAAGGGTTTTTTGCCCAGTAAGTGTCCAATTGCATGCTGCTGATGAGGCTCTGATTTTATTTACAGGTGAATGTTGGGCCGTCTTTGTTCAGGTATGTGTTGCTCACCTTCTACTGTGCTTCTCCTTTTGGCGTGCATTCATTCTTTCAACGAATATCTGTGGATATTCACACTCCAGTTACCCAGAACATCTGGACAGAATTTCTTCATCTTCTATCACTGTCATCTCCACATGGACCCTTAGATGATAACATTTCAGAAATGCCAACTATTCCAAGCAGCTTCTAACAATGCAGGGTGGACACTAAGCTCACAATTCTGGAAATATAAATGCATTGTGGTTTTATCTCTCTTTTCTCATCTTATCATTCTGGCCTTAATATTAAATAGTTGTCAATTAAATAGCAATGAGGAGATAAAATATAAATAATTATTTAAATGATTTTAACTTATTCAAATACTGCTTTGACATTAAAACTATTACTAAACATTAGCTTTGGCCAGGTTCAGTGGCTCACACTTGCAATCCCAGCACTTTGGGAGGCCAAGGCAGGCAGATCACTTGAAGTCAGGAGTTCAAAACTAGCCTGGCCAACATGGTGAAACCCTGTCTCTACTAAAAATACAAAAAAATTACCGGGCTGCAGTGGCGGGTGCCTGTAATCCCAGCTACTTGAGAGGCTGAGGCAGGAAAATTGCTTGAACCCGGGAGGCAGAAGTTACAGTGAGCTGAGATAGTGCCAATGCACTCCAGACTGGGTGACAGAGTGAGACTCCATCTCCAAAAAAAAAAAAAAAATTGCTTTTTGTATAATGGGCAGCCAGTTTTCTTCCCTGTTTGCTCCTCACTGAATCCCACCAGGAGGCTCCAGCCAACTGCAGGTCCCTAGACCCATCTTGATGTAACACAGGGATATATAACAGCTCTAAGATTCTTATCTATAACCCACTGCTACACTATCACTCTTCTGATAACTAGGTTTTCACCTCTTGTCCAAGCACTGGCCCCACCAGTGGGTCTTTAACCTGGGTTTCTTCCATGATTCTGGTTTTTAAGGACCAAGTCTCACAACTAACTTTGTAATAAAAGCAATAGCAGTAAAAATAAAAACACATTTTGTGCAACAGTAGTGACACATCTTTGAGTAATAATAATAGTAATTGCATTTATTGAGCATTTGCTACATGCCAGGCAGTTTTCTAAGTGCTTTATATATACTAATTCATTTAGTATGTGCACCACAGGACCCTCTTTGCAGCCTTCCTTCCACATTGTACACTAACAGGGAACTTTTGCCCAGGAGAGGAAGCCTCACTATGCATGCTAAAGGTCTATGCCCCTTTATTTTCAAGTGTTGTCTACATTAATTTTTTCCTGACTTCAGGATTCTTGATACTCCATTTTGTACACTCCAACTTCACCCCGGCTGCTGCCTGCCCCACTATAAGTTCAAAACAGACAGAATGTCAGCAACCAAAACTTGCAGCCGGGTGGGCTTTCCAGGAAATCCTTTCACTCTCAGGGGAGGTGTGAAACTAGGAGGCAGTAGTGATGCCAGACATGTCTCTCCTCAGCTGCCCTGTTCTGCTCACCGCCCTGGCAAATCCTGAAACGTGTCTCTACTGCAGAATGTCAGCACCAAACATATCATCTGTGCCAAACAACACGCCTACGGGGAACTTGATCAAACTAATTGGATTTACAGTAATTCCACATGGCAAGAAGCAATAAACAAGAACTATTCCATTTGGTCGGAAAATGTTTTAAAATCGTCTTTAAAGGGCCTTCTTTCAAAATAGGTAATAAATACTTCCCTGAAGCCCAAAGTATAGCAATCAGCATATGTGAAGAGTCAAAAGGATATTAAACAAAGATACATTTAATGAAGAAGTACATGATTCTTTCCAGGCTGTGCTATAAGAAGTGAGGTAAGGTGGAAACAGGATGGACTAGAAGTAAGGCAGACATGTGCTGTAATCTTGCTCTGCCACATTCCAGCTGTGTGAAGTAGGGAATTTAACTTAAATTCTGAATCTCTTTCTTCATCTGTTAAGTAGGAAAGCTGCAACACCTCTCAGCTTACAACGTTCTAGTCACGTTTCAAAGCACTGCATTTCAAGTGCCTAGCGCAGAGTGCAGCATATGACACACACTCGGTCATAGTGAGGATGGCAGTGATGGTGATGATGATTACAGCAATGGTGGTGATGATCACAGACCATAGCAAAGTACTACTGGAATTCCTGGTAGAGAACACAGGTGAGCATTTAGTAATTGCTGAATGATCTTGAAAAGAAAAGAATGGAGAAAGGAAAAGGAAGGAGGTAGGATACTAAAAGAGCTAAGATAGGATAATCTGCATAAGAGGTCAAAGAAGCTATGGCATCCTCCAAAAGCTTACAGCCTTGTGGCTCCTGGCATCATGAAAATTTCCAATAAGTTTCATCAAGGGGATTTTTCTTTTCTGAGTAATCGTTGCAAACCATAGTCAATATCAGCTTGGATAACACTGATAACCCAGCTAAGCCGAATCTTTGACCTGTTTTGAAAAACACTGATCCTCAGGGAATTTTGCAATGATTTAAATTAAAACTAGAATTATGTACTACCTTAGAAAGTCAAATCATAACTGAGTTGATTTCACAGGCTGACAGTCCAGGAGAAAAAAATGAGAAAGTAAAGAATCAGACCATTTGTAAATGCCTAGAAAGATGTTTGCTTAAGGACAGCAAAAACAGGATGCAGTGTATTTACAAGGTGAGACGTAAACGCTTAGGTATATTCTATCTTGACATTTTTGAGGCAGAAACTCCAAATGCCATCTAGTCCTAACCACGGAAGACAGTCATCATGCGAATTTTTAAGACAAGTTGAGCAATATGTTGGAACAAATGATGGTTTTTCAGCCTCCCACAACACTATGTCATGGAAAGATTTCAGAGGTTGTCTGTATAAATAAAACATGAATGTCAAAGTTCATACCTCCCTTTCTGCAAGTATGTTAACCTTTGTTTATGTGAAAAACTGGAAATCAAAATATGAGTTAAGATTAGCTATTTTTCCATAGTACTGCGTCTGATTTTCATTGTCAGTGAGGGGGAAAAAAACAAAGGTCAAAATAATGTTCATTATTTGTTAAAATCAACTGCTTAGTCCCCTTCTCTTCTTATTTTTCTTACCTAAAGCAATTTCACTTTTTTTTTTTGCAGGTGGGGACAGATTCTTGCTCTATCGCCCAGGTTGGAGTGCAGTGGTGAAATCTTGGCTCACTGAAACCTTCGCCTCCTGGGTTCAAGCAATTCTTCTGCCTCAGCCTCCCAAGTGGCTGCCACTACAGGTGTGTACCACCACATCTGGTTAATTTTTGTATTTTTTTAGTAGAGACAGGATTTCACCATGTTGCCCAGGGTGGTCTTGAAGAACTCCTAAACTGAGGCAATCCACCAGCCTTGGCCTCCCAAAGTGCTGGGATTA
The DNA here is from genome assembly GCA_963573385.1 of Cacajao melanocephalus. Classification (NCBI taxonomy): domain Eukaryota; kingdom Metazoa; phylum Chordata; class Mammalia; order Primates; family Pitheciidae; genus Cacajao; species Cacajao melanocephalus. Next base: position 57,063 of record CAUYLG010048120.1, on the reverse strand, counting down.
CAGGCATGCGCCACTGTGCCCGGCCCCCCTTTATTTTTATTAAAAAAAAAAAAAAAGACTCACAAATCTAAAATACTACATATTTATGCCTCTTAAAAAAATTAGGCATTCAGCATAAGTTGCCCATTTCTTCAGCAATTGAAAAATAAAACACAGGAGATCAGTAGACAAACAGACAGAGGTTAAACTGTCAGCTTTATTATTGAAAAACTAATTGGAGAAAATGACATTAGATTTGTGAACCAAAGATCCTATTAATACTCTGTGACTGCCAACTCTATCGTCTATCCCAATACACATTCAAAGCCTACCTCTGCACCCGAAGGAAAGTTTGGAACTGCTTCTAGGCAGGAAAATGGAAAGTTGACAGTCCTTTGGTAGAGTTGTTCTACCCAATTAGCACCCCTGTCATCACCTAGCAATTTGGTAACTGATTTCTCTGCCGGAAGAAGTGTGTGAGGGGTGGGACTGCAGGCCGTGAGTTTTATTTCAATGGAGGTCCTTCAACACAGAAACATGAGCCCAGGGAAAGGACTTTCCCTCCCAACAGCGGTCAATTCTACGTCCCTCACTCCATTAGGTAAAAGCAGGGCATGTTAATAGCATGACCAGGACAGGGAGTTTTGAAGCCCCATATCAAGACAAACAGGTACAAGGACAAGACTACATGGAACTAACACCTTCCTTCCAACAGTCAAATGGGTAGTCTATTTGGCCTATATGGCCCTGTGGTGGAGACATATTCTGGGTCCCCCCGTACACTTCCTGCATTATGTTCAGTTAGACAAAGCCATGTGACTAGTCCTAGACAACAAAATGTGAGCAGAAGTGACATGTGTCACCTCCAGACTAAGGCAATGAGAAGGGCCAATCCTTAGATCCAGTCTCTCTTCCCCTCTGCAGTAAGTGGGGAGTTCCCACATTCCAGATAGTACAGCTATGCAGGTCAGGACCTCCACCAATCTAGGCCCCAAGAGAACAGAGGGAAGTTTAAGAGAGCAAAGTCAAGGCCATGGAGAACAGTAAAAACAGAAAGCTCTTTCCAAAGTATAGAATGAATTCTGAAACCAGAAACATTTTCCACCCCCAAAATAGGAGGCCCATAAAGTATTTGCTTGGCAAGATTTCTGAGTTGCTGCAGACCTGAATGCTGGGCCCCTCTCGTTCCTCACCACATCAGGTGGAAGTGTTTACTCACATTGTTTTGATCCTGTTCTACTACTGCACACTGCGGGTGAGGGATGCATTTTACCTGTCTTCTGATTTTACTCATCCCTGAAACAGACTGGCCACATACAGACCTGACACAGAGACTGTTGTGAGATCACTCAGAGATCCTGAAATTGACACTCAAAGCCATGATTTGATGTGACTTTAAGTTACCTCCCTTGCAAAGTGAGTCCTATATTTGGGAAAAGGAGAGCAAAGTTGCGTTGGCAGAAGAGAGAGAACTACAGCAGTGACAGTGCTTACCAAACATTGCGGTTAGACAAGGCCATGTAACTAGCTCTGACTTGTGAGCTGTGGGCAGAAGTGGCCCCAGTTATCTTCTTCTGCTACCCATACAAGAGACTGAGGAAACCTTTGGCTGAGATGGCAGAGGCACAGGTGGAAGCATTCTACATAATTGAGTCACAGCATGCAGTGCAAAGTTCCTAGAGTGTTACGCGGACCTACAGACTTTGCATGGAAAGTAAATTCCTATTAAGTTAGAACACTAAGATTTGGAGTTGCTTCTTACAGTAGCATACTCTAGCCTATCCTGTCTTATCTAAACCTTGAGAAGCAAACTTTTGAAGCTCTTCAGAGCTCAGTTTCAATCTCAGTTTTCTTCTCACTCTGTGGGCTTCTCTTAGGCAATTTTACATCTTCTCATGGCCTTAAAGTTCATCTGTGTGGGGAGTACTCTCTTCCCAAGCTTGCCCCAGACAACTCTGGATCATATCTGCTGTCCTGGCATGATCAATCATGCTCCTTTCATTTTCAAAGGTGCCCTGGTTTGGAGGATTAAATTATTTGGCCGCCATATGTATATGGCAATCACAGCGAGTCTTTATTTTATGATGGAGTTATGGCACAATAAACCCATTATAAGTTAAAAATTTTATAAGTCAAAAATATATTTAATGCTGGCAACACAGCAGATGGTTCCCAATTTATAATGGTTAGATTTATGATTTTTTAAAATCTATAATGGTGCTAAAGTGATACACATTCAATAGAAACCAGAACTCTATCATAAGCACAGGGAGTTCCTCAACTTATGATGTGTTTAGGTTTGGATAAACACATTGTAAAGTTCAAAACAATCATAAGTCAATCCACTTTAGGTCCGAAACTGCTGTACACTCAAATCTCCGTCTCCAATTCTAGACCCCTCTTTATTTATTTATTTATTTATTTAGTCTCACTCCACCTACCAGGCTGGAGTACAATGGCTCAGTGCAATCTCCGCCTCCCAGGTTCAAATGATTCTCCTGACTCAGCCTCCCAAGTAACAAGGATTACAGGTGCCACCATGCCTGGCTAATTTTTGTATTTTAAGTAGAGATGGGGTTTCACCATGTTGGCCAGGCTGGTCTCCAACTTCTGACCTTAGGTGATCTGCCCGCCTCAGCCTCCCAAAGTCCACGGATTACAGGCATGAGCCATCACACCCAGCCTAGACCTCTTTTTAGAACTTCACACATAGAATATCCACATACCCAGCTCCTCCACTTGTTTCTCTCAGGATCATAGGCATCGGAAGTTTAAAATTTTCTATATCAAAATCTTTTTCTTCTCACCTTCCCAATTTGCTTCTTCTCCAATAGGCCATGTGCCATGCACCCCATTGCTCAACTAGAAACACAGTGCCATCATTGATGGCTGCCTCTCCCTCAAGACCTGTCAATTCTACCTGTGTAGACATACATAAAAAATCCACCCACTTCTCATCTCTACTGCCACGATCTGATCCAAATCACCCTTCCTTTAAGCCCCTGCAACACCTTCCCCACTGGTCTCTATTCTTGCTTTTAGTCTCTACATAGCAGCCAGATAATCTTTAAAACATAAGTTAGGTCACATCCCTTCCAAGTGTAAGAACATGCAATGATTCTAAGAACAAAATATTAACTCCTTAATTCTAATCCATAAGGTCCTGCTTGATTTTGTCTCTGTCAAGCTCCTAAGATTTACTTCCCACCTCCCCCATCTTTCTGCTCCTGTCATTCTGTCCTTCTTCAGTCTCCGTCAAGCCACATGTTTTCTACCCCAATGCATTTTCACCTGCTATTCCATCTATCTGGCAAAGACTGTTAGATGTTCCCCAAAGTCCACTTCTCGTCACCTACCTGAGTGCACTTCTAGACTGCCCTTCTCAGACTCCTTTGCAGTTACTGTGGCCAAAGACTGTACAATCCCAGGCAATGTGATGTGAAGAGAAGTAATGTATACCACCCCCAGGCCTGCCCACAAGAACCCCTCTACATTCTCCCCCTTGCTCTTTCTCCCTTTCCATTGGCCGCAGTGGAGATGACCGCCAATGCAGCTTTGGTGGACATGACAGAAGATAGCAGATCTTTTGTCAGAATGAATCCCAGAACGTGGTCTCAGACTGTGTGAAGAAAAATGACCCCATCTTTCTTTCTTCTGTTCAGTACAGGTACCTGGGCAAAAAATACACTTCCACTGTGTTTAACCCATCATGTATTTGGGGGCCTATTATGATACCAGCACTATTTTAACCAAAACTTGTACTTGTAGCATTGATCAACCATACCACCCCCACCATGCACACACACACACAGACACACACACACACACACACACACTCCTACCTCAGGCACTCTGCATTGCTCATACCCACTCAATATTCTAGGTTTTTGTATTAAGATGCGATCCCTAACTCTCCTCATCCAGTCTAATTGAAGTTGCTCTGTCATTCTTTCTCTCTGTACCCTACTCTTTTTTGTCATTTTACTTATCACAATGCACAACTACAAATTAACTTGCATGTTACTGACTTAGAGTTTGTGTCCAAACATTAATTTGTGTGTCATTTATTTAAAGGTTGTGTCCAAAATCAGAAGCTTTTGCCTGCCACAATAATATACATAGAGACTTTGCAGTACTTGGCTTACAGCAGCCGCTTCACAAATTTTAAAATGTATAGGAGGAATACATGAGAAGCCACTATTGAGAGGATACATTTTTTGCATCACAAGACCACAATGCTAGACCAAACATTTTAGAGAATTAAAATACACACCCTGGGGATTTTTTTAAACCTTTATTCATTCAGAATGCAATTCCGGGCCACTCTACAACCAAGAGAAAACCCTAAACTTTTAGGCAGCTTTAACAGACTAAATAATATAATAGTATTGACCCTATATGTACAAGCAAGAAGTCGATTTTTATTCCTTTCATAAAACCTCTTTGTAAACATGTATCTTTTCCTCCTATTAAAAATGCATTAACAAGATCATGCTTATAGTTAGTCAGCACAAGAAAAAAATGACAATTTCTACTGAACTATTTAAGCCTTGCAGTAGAGTGCTCACAATTCCGAGCTGTATCTGTTAACCTTTTCAATAGCATCCATTATGTGACATTGTCACCAATGTAAAATAACTTCACTAATTTTTAAAAGCTAGAATTACTCAAAAAGTTCTGCATTGTAAATAATACCAGGAATATTGCATTTAAGCCTAGGATGGCAAAATTACTTAAATCTTTTCTATACTTTTGTGTGTATATATAGGAAAATGAATACTATATAAGAGAATGAAATAGATCAAGTTCTTATATTTTTACCTAAGAGCCTATTTATTTTAAGTAATGCTGATTAATATTTAAATGATTAAAAAAATCAATGTTAAGTATTAACTGCACAAAATCTAAAAAAAAATTGACCACATTACATCATACTACATTATATAGATAGACTTAAAGCAGCTAACTAGAAGCCTTTTTAAAAATTCAAAGTTTCTGACATCATTTTCCACCATTCCATCAGTTCTTCCTTCTCTTCTTCTTTCCTTTCAGAAAATGACTCCAGTTCAAAATCAACCTAAAAGAGAAAATCAAGAGCATATTATTGTCAAACTGCATGTTTTTTAAAATTGAAATTTAAAAAAATAAAAGCAGTTTCAGTATACATTCAATCCAGTCACCTGAATTAAAGTAAATCAAAAAAAGAAAAAAAAAAAAACCTCTTGTGATAAACAAACGATACTTTCAGGGGTAAAAAATTCAAAAGCCTTATGTTTGAAATGTGCTTTGATTTAATAGCTTTGAAGACAGATATAATTCAACAAAATCCCAGCTCCAGTCTCTTCTCTTCATAAAAAGGTATAACTGGCCAGGTGCAGTGGCTCACGCCTGTAATCCCAGCACTTTAGGAGGCTGATACGGGCAGATCACCTGAGGCCAGGAGTTTGAGACCAGCCCAACCAACATGGTGAAACCCTGTCTCTACTAAAAATATAAAAATTACCCAGGCACGGTGGAGCGTGCCTGTAATCCGAGCTACTCAGGAGACTGAGGCCGAAGAATCGCTTGAACCCAGGAGACAGAGGTTGCAGTAAGCCGAGATCCTGCCACTGCACTCCAGCCTGGGTGACAGAGCAAGATTCAGTCTCAAAAAAGGAAAACAAAAAAGGTGTAACTTATAGTTAATTTTCTGCCTTTGGTTGTTTAGTGAGCACCTCCTGTCAGCCTTGAATCTTCTCCTAATAGCTGAGGGAATGTGGAAGAATACAATTCAGTGTGGTGGCATCCCAAACTACAAGGTTCTGCTTTCCAAAATCTTGAATTTGTTAAAGAAACTGACAAAAGCACATATGGGTCCAAGCTACTCTCTTTGTGAATGGTAGTCTTCATCAGGTCTATGGAGAAGCCACACACTCTGTGTAAAAGGCTATTCAAAGTAGGCAACTCCCAACTCCAATCTCCCTCAGGCCCCATTCCAGGTGGAACCAAGAGTGTCTTGATTTGGCCACTTAAATGCCTGGTTATCTTGGAACATGATTACCTTCACTACATCCTTGCATAATACATGCCAAAAAGACAAAGGATCAAAATAGTTGAACCTTTACAACTTGCTCCTGGGGCAATTTTTCTAGGTTTCAGTTACCCAAATACACTTCTTGTTTTTAATATATATACATCCCAATGTAGATATGCATGCAATCAAAGCCATACACCAGTCAAAAACTCAAGATATTTTGTTTGCAAAAACCGAGCATTTATACTCCAAGTTTTGGGTGCATAAACGAAAAATAATAAATTCTCTTCAAGTAAGCCTGTAGACTTTCAAGAAATCCTACAGGTATTCCCATGGTCCCAGGAATATAATACAAAGACTATAGTAAATATAATACAAAGATAGTAGTAAATTTTGCTCTAAGAGAAATTTTGGTCTTATCACCATCACCTTCCTAACAAACAAATGAGATCTACTTAAATAAAATATGGTTTTTGATAGCACTTAGCACAGAGAGCCTTGCACATAGAATATTCTAAATAAATGTTTGGTTAACACCTAAAATTTTCTTTTATGGCATCTTTTTTTTTTTTCAAATATTTATTGAGAAAGGCACTGTGCTAGGTTTTAAAGACAAAAAGATAAATGGAACAGAATCTCATGTACACTGAAATCAAGGTTAGCAAACAAAAATTTAATTTTTTAAAGTTTTATTTCATTTTCTTGTAAATCTCTTCAAAAGCTGAGAAATAGTAATAAAGCTTGATATTTACTTTGCTGAGCCTCAGTTTTCTTATCTGTTAAATGGAGATAACAATGTTACCTACCTCATAGGGCTAGTATGAAGATTAAATATAAGTCACTTCAATATGCTTTACAATGATGAATGCTTAATTCTTATTATAATGCTTGGCTATTATTCTGATTACTTACCCCAACAGCAGGGCTATAAGGAACTGCCACTTTCTTTGTTATTGCCAGATAACCTGGAGCTGAGGCTGTCAGTTTATAGTTTCCAGGTATAAGCAGTCTCCAGTAATCACCATCCTTTGCTGTAGGAAAGCAGAATATCAAATCACAAAGCACATGAAATAGGCAGAATTACAAAATGCACAATGATACCATCTAAGGAATACCCAGTCTAGCTCAGTTCAACTTTTTCGATTCTCTATTTTTAACGTAAATATATGGGGAATTCAGTGAAATTTCATTGAATAGGGTGTGAAACTCTCTTTGCAGGCTTCATTTCTTATAGCTACTTTATAGATATCAGTGTAAAAATGTCTAATAAACCTCGGAAGATCATAGACCTTCTAATCACATCAGGAGCAACACAGGTGAAAAAACAGATGAAGTCCCCAGGCAGCAGGGTCAGAACATATAGCCATCATGTTTTGACTCTTGCCAGGTGAACACTTGATGGTCAGAGAGTTTTTCACGGTGTGTGGCCCAAAGGTAGTGCCCTCAGGATCTCTGAGGCCATAGTTAGAAATTTAGATTTCTAAAGACTTAGAATACATTGGGCACCCTAGTCCATTCAAACTCCCAACTTCCTAAGTCAGTGATTCTCAAACTTGAGTGCAAACCTGGGAAACTTGGTAAAATGCAATATCTGATTCCAGCTCCTGGGTTCTGCATTACTGACCAGCCCCCTCTGCTGTGAGCAGAGGCCAGACTTTCAGGTCCAAGGTCTTCGTAGGCACTTCACACCTTCTCCTTTTTCCTAACACCACTACACATCCTGTTCATCCTCACTGCCAGTTCATACTTCACATCTTATTTCATTGCGAAAATAGGTATAGTCAGAAAAAAATTAAACCCCATTACCATATCGTCAAATCTACCTCTAAACTCACATCTCCTTCAGCTAGTGCCTCAATTGTCTTCTTTGCTTTATAGCAAAACTTCTGGAAAGGTTTGTCCACGTTCTCAATCTCAGAATGGCTCTTCTCTTATTCTTTCTTGAACTCAGTCCAATCAAGCTCCCACCACTTACACCACTGAACAGATTTTGTCAAGATTCTTTGAACTGCTAAATCCAAGGATTCATTCACAAGGTTCATCTTACTTGATGCTTTTTCACCCACTCCTTCTTGAAGCACTTTAAGGCCTCCAGGACAACACACTTCATTTTCTTTCTACCTTCGATACTGTTGCTGGTTTCTTCTTATTATCACCTTGCCACTGAAAAACTGGAGTATCCTAGAGCCCCTCTTCTGAGTTCATTTCTTTCCACCTATTTACTCCCTAGGTTAGATTTTTCTAAATGTTTCATATCATGGAATGCAGAGAAAATAAATTATTTATATGATACTCTAGGACTAACAGATAGGTTTCTTGTGGCAGGGATACTACCGCTGGATTTCACCCTCCCAGCTAAGGGGGTAAGATCTTAGCACAGATTCTGGCATACTGGCTGGCACCTAGTGGGCTGTTGATACATGAAAAATGGAGTTTTGGAGGACAAATGTTAAAGACTTTTAAAAAAATCCAAGCTATAAATGTGAAGGTTAAGAAAGAGGTGATGATACAGAGTGGTTTGGGACATAAGTTAAAGGTTCATTATCACAAGGGCTAGAAAAACTTGTAAATAGTTTATAGCTAAAAAGAAAAAGCTGTCGTTATTGAAAAGATCTCAACAAATGTCAAAGTAAAATGACCTGGATCAATGTTTATTAACGGGAGTGGGCAGATTTGCCAGAAAAATACATCGTTTTCCCCAAACTGGGAAAATGGAAATGGAGCTCAAAACCTACAAGTAACTAACATAACACCTCAATCCTGTAAATTATTGTTTAACCTTGAATCCCTGTGGATTAAATGTAAAAATGTGTGAGAATTTTTAGGCACACAACCCGCAGCAGTTTTCTTCCTTCCTCTTTCCGCTCCCTCCTTCAGTCTCCCCATTCGCAGCTCATTAGCACTTTTTAACAGAGACTAGAAAGTCACTGGTGTTTTAACTCCAGCAGCTCGTTTTCCTTTGCCTGAAGAGCCGGGGAGAATCAGCAGCCTGTGGCACCACCTCCCAGCTCTGGGGCGAGGTAGCTGAGGAAAGGGCGCCATCTGCTGCACTCAGATTTCTAACGCAGCAGCCGTCCTGGGCTCCACTCGGCCTGATTCCACAAGTAAAACTCCAACAGATCAAAAGTTGAGAGATGCCTGTAGTGATTCGGGCTATTTGTTTCCTTAGAAGAATATAAGACTTATAATTATGATAATTAGTAATTAGGCTCTTGCACTTAACGCTAGAGCCTCCAGATTGTGGCAAAGACCCACCTGATGTAACATCGTGGTCTATTCCTTCCACGGAGATGGTGGCATTGGCAATTGGATTACCTTGAAGGTCTCGGACAAATCCTTTAACTCCTCGGTGTATCTGTAAATGTCAAGAACAACCAAAAAATTCATATGACCTATAAATTTATAGAAATGACCTTAAATATGTTTCATATCAGGAGTTCCTTATTTTCCAGCAAATATTGTAGATCCCCATTGTTTAAGAATCAAGACACACACAAAAGGCCACTAAATTTTTGTGCATTGTATTCTGCCTTTCCTTAGAGAAATGAAAATTAATATCTTGTCTGAGTGCAAAAAAAAAAAAAAAGACTTTAGTACCTTCCAAATCATTTAAAAAAAAAAAAAAGCGTCACATTTGTAAAGTTCTTGTCCTGGCACATTTCAAAATTCACTCTTTTTTAAATTTGGTCATCTGCGTATACCATATATGGCTACTGTTAATTACCAAGGATATCATAATAAAAGTCCTTTAGACCAGGAGTGGTGGCTCACACCTGTAATCCCAGTACTATGGGTGTCTTAGGCTAGCAGATCATGAGGTCAAGAGATCAAGACCATCTTGGCCAATATGGTGAAACCCTGTCTCTACTAAAAATACAAAAATTAGCCAGGCATGGTGGTGTATGCCTGTAGTCCAAGCTACGCGGGAGGCTGAAGTAGGAGAATTGCTTGAACCCAAGAGGCGGAGGTTGCAGTGAGCTGAGATCACATCACTGCAATCCAGCCTGGCGACAGAGCGAGACTCCATTTCAAATAAATAAATAAATACCCTTTAATATTGCCTCATTCTGGATAAAAAGATATATACCGTGACTGCTTTTGCATTAAATCTATTAACATTATTTTGGCTGAAAATAAATCACATGAAAGAGTAGTGAACCTCATAACAAAAAATAGAATGTTGATTTAGAAAGAAGATGAGAGAGCTGCCATTGATAATAATCCCCCTAAATTAAGTTGTAATCATCAATTGGCTATTATTCAATACAATGCAAACTACAAAATCGGCTTTTGTCTTTACTTTGGAAAGAAAATTTATCTAAGTCAATATGTGTTTGAAGTGACAGTCACTTCAGGTCTTTAAGAAAGTACTGCATCTAGAATATGAAATGGTAATTGATTAAATTTGATTGCATAACAAAATACGCACCAACCTCCCAAATGCTCAGATTGTTCCTCACCCAATCGGACTATAGGAAATAAATTTTGTTTCCTTAACTGATGATATTTAACTATTTCCCTACAGAAGACAGGTAAGTCTCTTGTAACCCTTTGTTATCAAAGAACAAATCTGGCAGTGGTACATTGTTTTATCAAAAAGATGTCCCTCATTACCAGCAATATTTTTTGTGTGTGCCATTTTTCTTAAAAAAAAAAAGAAAAAAGAAAAAGAAACCTCTCAAACCCTATAAAAATAACATGTAATTTTTTTAATGTTGCAAATGGGAAAAGGGGATCCATGTCCTCAGTAATAATGATAATTTTTTTGATAACCAGTATAGATAGCAAGGAGAGTAAATATATTTTTTAAAAATTTAAGACCTATTGAATTCTAATTTTTCTCCATGACTTGTTTATGAATTTGACAAACAAAATTGAAAACAGTTTGAAATTTAGCCATTGGAAAACATGAAACATGAAAATTTAACTTTCTGAATTAAAAGATGAAAAATCAGAAAAATTGTAGAGAAGAAAAAAAGGGCCATATGTAAAGACTCAAACTCTAAATTTCTTAAAATAAGGCCCTATTCAATATAACTTAGATACTAGCTGATAAAAGAGGATTTACTCAAGTACTTTATTCCTCTTGAGGCACTATAATCCTAAAACTGTCAATATTATAAGCCTTAAAGAAAGTTTCTAATATCCACATCACTGTAAAGTAAGTCAATCATCACTCCAAGAACATATCATTTGCCTGTATTAGGCACAAATATATTTGGTTAATATTCATGGCTTTACTTTTTTCTGCCTCTGCAGTCCAATGCTTAAATTGCAGTATGCAGTTTAACAAATAGTAAAAGAAGTAAACATCTGTGATATGTCAACTTTTCTGTTTGAAAAATTCCAGTGTAGAAATAAATCTCAGTAGAAGTATATGGTCTGTGTCAACTCCCCATGAATTCAGACTGGAAAACTCAGATTGTATGGCTTTTGCAAAAGAAATCACAGAAGTCCAAATTTCACTCACGCCTGGAGAAGCTGTTTTACCAGATTCCAGGACATACCAGTTTCAGCGAAAGCTGAAAAAGCATCCAGAAGATTATCCACTATTGCTAGAACTGTTTACATCAGCAGCCCCTAAACCCTCGTGTACTTAATGTCACCCAGAGAGCTTGCTGCAAATGAAGATTCTTGGGTTCTGCACTGCAGAGAGTGTGATTTAATAGTAGGAGAAGAAACTCATTTTTAATAAGAAGTCTAGATCAGTCTGATGCAGATGCCCATGAACCATTCTTTAAGAAGTTCTTTGAGAATTTTGAGACCTAGACTGTTCCAAAGCTATTGAGTGGAAGGGAGGCTCTTCTACTTAGCAAACTCTTTACTCTAATTAGCTTTACAGTTCTAGCGCCTGCAAACATCTCTTTAAAACTCTGCAAGGGATTTCCTCTCAAACAATTACAGAAATAGATCTCCTAATCACCTATTTTCCATGAGTTGTAAACTAGTCCAAGCTTAGATTTTAGGCCCAGGTGTTCAATGACTAATCACCACACTGTCAAGACAACAATTACAACACAGAACTTCTGGCAGCCCTCACTGATTTTTCATCAGCCTTTGTTTCCCTAAACTGGTGTGTTCTATGATGCAAGCTGGATTAGCTGATTATAAATACCACTCACTGATCCAACACAGCTTGCATCATAATGGCAATGCCATATCAAGGTAGATCACATGGATCTGTGGACAGAGCAAATTCTTATTCCAAGTGGCAGAAAATAGGACTGCTTAAGTTTATCCCTTTTCTTTTTAGCTTATTTATACATAAATTGATATCACTGTTAGAGGAATTGGATGCATGCCCACCTGCCACCATAAATATGACAAATCACCTTTTTCTTGATGGTAATGTGTTTTATTTGTTTTGTATAATATTTTTTCTCAAGAACTAAGAGATGATTTCAACAGCAGCTAAGACTGTTTTTAAATTGTTGATCAGAGTGATGATCTTATTGGCATGAAATTAGTAAGTCTTTTGGTACAGCTCCAAGGAGCCTTTTCCAAACTCCCGTGATTGGGTTAGGTCCCCTTCTGTGTACTGCCATTGCTCCTTGTAGCTAAGCCTTCTTTTTTTTCTTCAGCCAGTTATCCTCCTGTCTTGGGATTAGGTATTCATGTTTCTGACAGCACTAGTGTGAAACCTTCCTGAGGGCGGTCACTATCCCCAGTGCCTCACAGAATTCCTGGGATGTGAAACTGGTCAATAAATTTTTGTTGCAAAAATATATACATAAAATTAAAAGCACTTTATTAGGGAGGCATTCTTCGATATCTAAGTGGAGAATACCCCAGTCAGTACCATCTTACTTCCTCTATCCAGAAACATATTTTTCCATTAACTTTGTTTTTGGAAGATCCATCCAAATACAGCTCTCCTCAAAGGAGACATTCTGTAGGGGTTCCCACCAAAGTTGTTCTCGGGTCATTGTGGACTACTTATCCTTAGTTTGTGTTACTGGAAAATATCTTTTTCAGCTAACATGCAGCAGGAATCTATTGATTTTTTTTAAATCCTGTGGAATGAGTGTTTTAATCACGGTCTGTCATCAGCAGGTCTATTCCATGATAGTCCCTGATAAGGTATTACAATATACAAATATTTGGCATGTGTAAAAGAAATCCTATGCTGATCTTGCTTTTGCTTTTCTTTTCTTTTTTTTTTTTTTTGTAGAGCAGCCTTTCTTCAAGGGAGGCTATAGCAAAATATAGGGATATAGGGACCAGTGCAACAGGGCCTTGCAACAGTGGAGAAAAAAACTGGATTCGACGCCTGGTTTTACTTTAAAAAAAGTGTTGATCTTATATGTATATGTACATATATACATATAAATACATAAATGTTTAACGGCATTTGTTTATGCCAAATTAGTTTAGCACATTGGTCTGGACTATTCGTTGGCACATGAAACTAACATCACTCTGCTTGACCTTGGGTATAAATGGCCACATTCAGAATAAAATTTGAAGGCTGTCAAAGCCCTGCAGGAATGAACAGAATCTTTTAAGTGTTTCCCCTGCCACTGCCCCTGGTGCCAGTGTCTACATACTATACAGTGGGGGGAGTTGGCAGGGGACTGGCCTGAGTAGGTGAAGGATTTTATTCTGGCAGATGGTGAGATTCCCCAAAATTCTATGTGGATCTCATTGGAATGGCTACATAAATGACTCTCTGGTAAAGATCCAAGCTTCTGTTCTGAAAGGCAGTATAGCATGGTGATTCTGGAAACAGACGCCCTGGATTCAGATTCTAGCTAAGCAACTTCAGGTGAGCTGTCTAACTTATCTGTATCTCTGATTCCTCTTCTTTAATTTAGTGATGATTATAATGATGATGATGATGATGATGATGATAACTTCCCTTATAACGTTGTTGTGGGGATTAAATGCACTGATTATTATATAAAAGGTATTTAGAATAATGCCTGGGAAATAGTAAATAACCAGTAAACATAACTCATTATTATTATTATTACCTGGGATGCAGCTGAGTCTAGGGTGAAAAAGAGGAGGCCTATTTAGCTCAAAACTTACGGAGACATTCACCCTCAAGTGCTAATCCTGTACTTGCATGCCCCTGAGATTAAAATCCTCCTTAAAATTTGCATTCGAGGTGCCTCACTTGCCTCACTTTTGTCCTGGCTCTGCCTGGGATGCCTCAAGCGATCAGGGTAGGAGAGTCCTAGGATTGCCCTTGCTTAGAATAATACAAACGAAAACAAGATTCTACATCTTTTCTCTACACCTCTCCAGTTTAGTCAGTTCTTGGTGAATAGTCATGAGCCACAAAACCTATGACAAATAAAAGCCTAACTGAAACACTGCTCACACCTGCCTTTCAAATGCCATGTTCTCATTCTGCACCAGATGGATTCCCCTGGACTCTTCTTACAAGACCATTGTATGCCAGGTTTAAATGCTTCTAAATGTTGATTTTATGCTGGCGACTGTGTTTACCTGCTCGAGGTAGCTAATGAGGGAGTTTTTGTTATCCTCCCAGTAGGTCTTCAGAGTCTCTTCAGGTGGAAACTTCTCACAGCTAAGCTCCACGGTGATCTCAAAACAGTTGCTGCTAAGGTAATTGAAGTCTTGCATCCCTGCCAAAATGCCAAATGGAAAGGCAAAATATGCATGAGGAGCCTAAAACTCTACATATGCTAGTCTTCTGAATCAAGAACCAAGTAAAAAATACACAAACCAAGCCTGTGGGAAATCTGAAGGGAAATCATCTGCTGTAAGGGAATGAACAACATAGGTGGGGGATTGTTATACCTTAAAAGCACAAACTCTCAGGTTCCTAAGCAAAAGAGTTTGCTATTTCAGAGTGCTATTGAAAACGTCATCCACCTTCCACATTGCTGGAATGGGCTTTGAAGAAGACAACAGGGTAAAGACGCCATGCCTACTGATCTGTTAAAGAAATGTGTATCCCTCTAAGTGTACCTTTCTACTGGAGAAGATCATGGAGCTTCATGTGAGATGATCTGAAATACCATATTGTTCCTTAAGCCCAATCAGTATCATAGTGTATTCCTGAGGAGTCTTGGCAATATACTATTGTCCATCAAGGAAAATGATGAGACAAGTCTCAATTGCTTTAGATTCTTTGCCAAAGTTAAGGATGTACCCCGGAGACAGGTCTATGTCTTTCTCCAAAGATGATTTTGAGGGCTCCAAATTTAAAGGGGAGAAGGTGGGATACTGAGAAGCATACTGTTTTCACATAAACAAAAGGGGGCAGAGGAAAAATGTGGGGAGTCTGCATTTTACATAAGATAACACAGACAAAATGGGGTAGGGGAGCAATCAGATATGCATTTGTGTCAGGCTGGCTGGGATGACTGTACTTGTAAAGATAAGATATCAATTTACATGGCCATGGTGACGCTTTAACAGCTCAACAGGAATTTCCTTATGGGCAAAATATCGGGGAGGCATGTAGCCTTTTGTCTTGCAGTCATCTTATTTAGGAATCAAAAGGGGAAGGCAGGTGTGCATGACGCAGTTCCCAGCTTGACTTTTCCCTTTAGCTAAATGAGTTTGGGGTCCCAAAATTTCATTTCCTGTCACACTTTATATTAATTCAACAATCACTGAGTATCTACTACATGTAAGATATAATGATAACAATACTTCAAACTGCACCAAAGAGAATGTTTTGCATCCAGAACAATTTTAATTTAAATCTGACTCAAATTAGTAGTGGATGCTGTTAGTGCCCCTCAGATTGCTTTTATGGAGCCAGGACATCCAGCCTCAAACTGCTACAGGTGTTGGCTGCTAAGAGCTCACAGCTACCCCATCCTAACCCCTTTTCCAGAGAATTGCTGGTGGTAGCCAGAATCTCCCACATGGCTTCGGAGTTAATCCTCCCATCTCTCACCCCCAATTCTTCTGGCAGCCCACAACCAAAGGCTGACCAATATGGAGCCACCAAAGGCTGGTCCCCATCCCTCAAGGGGAGGCAAACCTGCCCTGATTTATGCTCCTGACTTTTTCCAATGGCTTAGGCCAAGGCTGGACTTTACCTGAGACCACACCCTGTTTAACTCTATCCCCTTCCTTGACCCGCTTCCCTCACTTCCCTACAGGATTTTTCCTAAAAAGTGCTCCCTTAATAAATTACAAGCATCCAAAACCCTGTCTCAGGCTCTGCTTCTAGAAAACCTGACCTAAGACATGGATGTTATTCACTATATACAGAACTGAAGACTATCAAAGCTTCCTTTAACTATTTAGTTAAGTGAGACATAATTGTTGACTAATATTTTTATTGTTAATAATATTATCAGTATTTGATATAGATCACTTTATATTTTGCAGACAATACACTATTTGTTCAAAAAGGAGTTCCAAGGAATCACTAAAGTTTTTATAAAAATTAAAATATAAAATTACTTCCCATCTGATGTACTAGACATGCTCTAAATCCTAAATTTGATATAGATCATATTTCTCAAGCTATTGGGGAAAAGTCTGATCTGGTTAAAATGCAATATATAAATAAAAACAATTAATATGTATCAGAAAGAAAAAATCAGAATGAATGAATATTTTTCTCAGTACATAATTCAACAAAATTAAACATGTTAAACAAACCTATACCCTACCCTACGATTAGCTAACGCTGCTACTACTCTAACAGATTTTCTTTTTCCAGGTAGGCCATAGAAAATTTTTCTTAAGCAAAGAGAAAAGAAAAAAATATATATAAATATCTTTGCATTTCACTCTTCATCCTTCAGTGTTAGTGAAAATAAGAGCTCTGTAAAGTCCACCCTGGGACAAGGAAGCCAAGAGAGCTGCCTGGGCTGCCTAGGAATGGGCTCCCCCAGCTGCTGTCCCACAAAGCAACTGCTTCCATTTCAGACTCCAAAAAAGGCAAAAAGCTACCTGATCTAATAAGGATTATTAGAGTAGTGAATATAAACTAAATATTCCATGTCAAATAGTCCCCATTATCCCATCATTTAGTAAAAAAGTAGTAGTGTGCATCAGGTTATGCTAAAAGCCAAAGCAAGCCCTCTAAAATGTATATTTACCTATAATGAAAGCATGACCAGCATATACTAAGGATGCCATCTTATTCCTTAAGGCTGGAATTTAAAAGTAGGGTAGTTAACGATATTCAATTTATTATTTTCCCAATGAATGTCTTCAGTTCATTTCCTGAATCTCTTCAATTAACATCTCAATTTTTAAAATCCACAAAAACAAAATTATACATTGTAATCATTCATGCAAAAAATTGACTTTAATGGAAGAACCATAGATTCAGTGTACTTTTTAATGATGGAGGACAACTGAAGATTCTCTAAATCTAAGTCACTCTCTAACCTAAATGGTCATTGTAAAGAAGCTACTATCAGAGAGCTCAATGAAAACTCACCTCCAGGTACACTGTACCAAGCACCACCATTGGTGGTTCCATCTACAAAGCTGCTGTCATCATCATTCTTGCGACATGGTGGCCGATTGGGGTCAGACATGGCTGGGTTGAAAGAAGAGTATGCCCGGGCCAAGCTTTGGAAAATGGCATCATCTGGGGAGGAGCTGTATTCATGAGCACTACCTAGAAAACAAATCCATAAGATTAGAGAAACGAACACAGACCAAGCAGCACTGTATGTTTTCCAAAGAGCAATTGGGTGTTGAGTAATTGTATTGTTGATGTATTTTTTTAGTTATGTAACTATAAGAAAGAGGCAAAAGTTTAAATACTAAATAATTACACTTAGTTTTTAAGTTATAAAACTTCCATTCCTAATACTACAAAGTAGAAATTGGGTAGAATGTACATTCCACTTATTAATTGAAAGCTTCACACGGAAAGGTAATAAAGTCATAGTAAACTAGGCCTGGGAGAATAGCAGGGAGATTTTTATCAAAATGTTTAATTTTAAAAAGTGCCTATATCAACCTCATACCCACTATGAATCATTCTCATATATACCATTCAATATCTCGTTTTAGATTTTTTAAATCTCCTGTATGTATTATAGAAATAAATAACACACTTTGATATACTGTATTCTTATTCAGGCATTATACATTATGGAGGCCTACAAGTTTCCCAATTATCAACAAACCACAAAATCTCTAAATTTACTTAATGTTATTTCACTAAAGATGTTCTTTGACACTCAGTTTTCAATATCTAAAATTATCATCCCAACACCACCATTAAAAAGTGGGCAAAGGACAAGAACAGATATTTCTCAAAAGAAGACATACAAGCAGCCAAAATAATTGGAAAAAAATGCTCAGCATCACTAATCATCAGAGAAATGCAAATTAAAACCACAATATATTACATGACTCAGAATGGCTATGATTAAAAAGTCAAAAAGCAACAGATATTGTCATGGATTCCTACCACTGTTGGTGGAAATGTAAATCAGTACAACTTCTATGGGAGACAGTATGGAGATTTCTCAAAGAACTAAAATCGGAACTATCATTCAACCCAGTAATGCCACTACTATCTATCCAAAGGAAAACAAATCATTATATAAAGAAGACACAGACACTCATACGTTTATGGCAGCACTATTCACAAAAGCAGAGTCATGGAATCAACCTAACTGTCCATCAGTGGTTGATTGGATAAAGAAAATGTGGTACATAGACATTATGCAATACTATGCAGCCATATAAAAGAATGAAATCATATATTTTGCAACAACATGCATGGAGCTGGAGGCCATTATCCAAAGTGAAATAATTTAGAAACAAACATCCAATACCACATATTCTCACTTATAAGTAGAAGCTAAATAATGGTGTACATGGACATAAAGGTGGAAATAATAGACCCTGGAGACTCCAAAATGGGTGAGGATGGGAGGAGGTGAACCCTCTTGTTGGGGTTCACTCTTTTGGTGATGGGTACACTGGAAACCCAAACCTCACCATTATGTAATATATCCGTGTAACAAACCTATACATGTACCCCTGAATCTAAAATTTTTAAAAAGAAAATAACCATCCTGTGTTTACAAAGAGCTAACTTTCCAAAGGCCCCTGAGAATGGCTACAAAGCAGAAAATTCCCAGGAGCAACAAATATCAAGTTGAAAATATCTATCTGGCTAAAGCTTGCTGTGTCTGAAGCTTAACTAAAACTAGTTAGAGAAAGCTAAAGCACCCCTTCCCCTCCCTGAACCACCAGAAACAGTTCCAAATGCAAAACTGTGTGAACACAGTAAGACACATGTAGAGATCCACATGGGCCCTGATCAAGCACCAAGAGACTGCCGCCATGTTTAAGCCATCTTCTAAATGAACTTACACAATTTCTGTAATCTCTCCACTTTATCAGTGTCCAGGAGTGACCCAAGTTTATGCCTTGTATTTTCTCCCTTTCTGTTGGCTAAGTACTCTGTCAAGATCATGTTTCTCTTCACCTAAACTATTGAAAAAGTGAGTCCTTTTCTGCCAAATAGATATGCCAACACCATATGAAATGATGAGGAGAGGTTTCTGTTAAACATATTTCTTTCAACAGGCAAAAACATGTAATGACCAGTTTCTTAAAAGAATGTTACAGGAATCATCCTATAAACCCTTGTACAGTATTATAAACTTTGAGCCAATTAAAGAAGCAGGAATAATACCTACCACTCCGCGTCTCATCATATGGATAATTGGCCACAATATCTCCTCCATGGAGATTGGCAGAGAGTACAAAAGGAATATCCATAATCCAATGAATGACAGCCTTGGTCTCAGGAGCAAGCTGTACAGATGAGACATTAAAAGGATTATAAATTTAATAATCACTGGTATGATCACTTGACAGAAAAGACATAGGAAATGTAAGGGAAAAAACTGAAAGCTGATCATATTTTAACTACTTTGCAGTTGTCTTCATTGAAAAAATAAAGGCTCCTACAAAAGCAGCATTCCTCATGTCTAACTTTCTCAGATTTATAATAAAAAATATTTCAATAATGTTTAAATTTCTTTCAAAGTTTTATTTTTGTGAGCTGCCAGTTTTCCTCCCTCTGTAATTTGAAAACCAGCATGCAACTCACAAATTTTGGGATATGTCTGTCTGATCTGTAGTGGTTCAAACATTATTATTATGAATAGTTAAGGATAAGACAAGGAGAAAAGAAAATAGTTGAACCACAGAACGAGATTTGTCCTCTGTAGTGGTTCAAACGTGGTAAAGTTTATTTCCAAATTTTGCTTACTGTTTTCCCAACTCCTCTCAACTACTTCAAACATTGTTCCTATAAAAGAATATTAGTTTGAGTCTCTTTCCGAGTGGACTGTAGAGTATGTTTACTTTGGAATGGTCATCTTAAATTTTAAAATAAAGGCAGCTTTCAAGAATTCATGTTAAGTCTTTAGAATGATTCACTGCCCCTCATATCTTGGAACCAAAACAAAGGAAAAAAGAAATGTATACCAAAGAAATAATGTGGACCCAAAAGCTTGATACTTTCATGCAATGAGTTTTTAATAGCAACTAGGAAGACTCTCAAACCCTAAGTACCTCTTTGATGAAAAGAAAAGGTTTTACTGGCTATGTAATCCATGCTGTTCTTTGGGACTAAAAATCTAATGGCATCAGTAGAGTTTGATGGTTATAAGAAGATATCGTATTTGTATAGCTCTTCTCAGTTTATGAATAGCTCTCACATGAACTATTTTATTGCACTTCAAAACATTCGCATTGGATATGCAGAGATTCATAGCCATTTCACAAAGAGGAATCTGAGAGTTGAGTGTGTTAAATGGCATATCTAAGTTCATACAGCTAAGAGTTCATATCCAGTCTGTGAAACCATAAGGCTCAAGTTGTTTTTAGTGTATCAGCTTTAGTCTCTTAAAATTATCCTATTTTCACATAAGCTACTCTTAACTGTGGAAAAGTGTGATTTAGAGTAGGAGGTTGCTTTTGTTATTTTTCATTTGGTTGGTATATCTTATTTTTGCTAAAAATTAAAAAGTTCATTGTAGAAAATGTAGAAGAGATGGACAAGAACAAAGAAGAAAATTTAAATTACCCATAATTTTATCACCTAAAGATACCCACTACTAACATTTGTATGTATCTCTTTTTCAGTCTTTTTCCAATGTATTCATATAATTTTTAAATGTGATCATTTATATGCCATTTTATATAGTGCTTTTTTTGCTTGACAACAGATAATAAACACCTTTTCATGTTATTAAATACCCTTCTAAAATAACAGTATAATGGCTGAGTGGTAGTCAATGTCCGGATATACCATTCTTAAATACTAATAATAGCTAATACTTATTAAACACTTTCTGTGTGAGGCACTGAATTCTCCCATTCACTCTGTGAAATAGGGACTACACTTTCCCCCATCTTACAGATGAGTAGACTGAGATATAGAGAAGTTAGGGAACAGCATGAGGCCCTTCAGCTTGGAGTAGCAGAGGCTGGACTCGAGCCCAGCCAGTCCAGCTCCACAGCTACTACACTAGTACTAGTAATCTTCAAGTGATGATACTGTGTTGTTTATATTTTAAAAAATAAGGCGGGGGACAGTGGCTCACGCCTATAATCCCAGCACTTTGGGAGGCCGAGGCGGGTGGATCATGAGGTCAGGAGATCGAGACCAAACCCTGTCTCTACTAAAAATACAAAAAAATTAGCTGGGCATGGTGGCGTGCACCTGTAGTCCCAGCTATTCGGGAGGCTGAGGCAGGAGAATTGCTTGAACCCAGGAGGTGGAGATTGCAGTGAGCCTAGATTGCACCATTGCACTCCAGCCTGGGTAACAAGAGTGAAACTCCATCTCAAAATAAATAAATAAAAATAAATAAATAAATAAATAAAAATACATTGAACGCCATTGTAGCTACCATTTGTGCAAATCCCTTAGAGAAATCCCTAGAAATTGAATGACTTAACCAAAAGCTAAGCACATTTTTAGCTAAAAATGTTTAGGTTAAAATTTATATTATCTAAAACTATTTACATTTAAAAATGTATTCCAAACTGCATTCCTATAAGGTACAGAAATATAACCAGCAACAGTATAATAAACCTTCTTTCGCTAATCTTTTTAAGAACAATGGATTATGTCTTTTAAAGTGTGTCACTTTGATTAATAACAAATAGAATGTTTAAAGTTTGCATTATTTTAATTAACTAATAAAACTAGAACAGTTTTTTTATATTTAGTGATTTCTTATATTTATTCTTTTGTGACGTATTTATACAGTTTAATCTTTCTATTGAAATGCATAGCTTTTCCTATTGACTTGCAAGTGTTGTTTAGTTAAAAAAAATTAGCTCTCTACTACACACTATAAATATTTTCCAAGTGTGTCATGTACCTTTCAAATTTTGTAATTAAAATACAGAACATTAAGATATTTATGTTAAGTACATAATGTCAAACCTATTGATCTTTTCTTTATGGTCTCCTTGCTTTTCCATTTCATGCATTTGTTCAATAAATATGAAGTGACCCCGATGTGCTAGTGTCTATACAAGAAATTTAGAAAGTTCTATCTGCCTCTAAATATTATATACTTACCAAATTTTCTAGTTTCATACTATTTAAACTTAAATTGTAGTGTCTAGAATTTATTTTGATCTATGCTGGTATTTATGAGATGGATTTGTCTCAATTCCATGTATTCAATAATTCATTCTTTCCACAAGGATCTGAAATACACCCTTACTATATTTTGATGTATATCAACCTAAAATAACTAATTTGGGAGATGAAATCAAAATATTCTTTAATGCACATGCTTTTTAAGTGAATTTATGTTTTTATGCCCAATTGCTCACATGACATTAATATTGAGAAGAGTTTAACACATTCTTCTAAAATATTCTATTGAAAAGTTTTCCTTTTACTACTGAATTTATTTTCAGTCCTTCCCTTTCTTGTACATCTCTCATTCCCTTTATTTTCTCTAACCCAATGACAGATATTGACAGATATTAATATTTCAATAAGTTTAGAAGAGGCAAAAATCACCATGGTTTGGAGAATCATTGAGAACTTCAGGAAGGAGGTGGAACTTCACCAAGTCTGGGGACGAATTGGGATAGGAGAAGAAGAGAGAAAAGAGTAGTAAAAACAGACAACTGGGAGTACCTGTGGTCCATCCGTTGCGGGTAAGGAAAATACTCTCTGGGGGAAAGGATTGGTTTTAGTGGAAGTTAGGAGGCAAAACCTTGTCAAGGCAGACTGTGTCCCTGTCTTTATTATCCACCTAAAAGTGTTCAGAATGGCTTGCACAGTATGTATCATATATTTTTAACTTGATACAGCCATAAAAAGTAATTCTGAAAGATACCTACCAAAATGTGATTGGCGCTCACTGAAGATTGTAAAGTAATGGATAATTCTCTCTCCTTGTTTGTATTTGTTTTAATTTTTATAATAAAATATTAATTTTGCAATAAAAAAACCTTTTAAAATAAACTGTTCTCAAAACAAATTGAAAGATGCAGTCCTAAATACACAAAGTTGTGTGAAGCTATCAGGTTTAGCCTATTGCTAGTTCTTACCTCATACACTATTGCTTATATGCATGTTACTAGTATTTTGAAAAGCAAGCAACTTCTAAAATTTGATAAATTAAACTAAGTTCCCCTTTGACTATGAATTAATAGACTCTTTAGGCTGACTAAATGCTGAGACCCCTGTGTATTGTAATTAAATATTTAACTGACCCGCAGAGAAGACTTTGGAGTACCCCAAAATTGAGCCTTTAACAGAAATTAGAAACAACCGTGGCCTTTCTTTAAACTTTCCTTTTAAAGATTACACATACAGCTCAAATATGATGCTCATAAATTAGATGTCTTTGGTTCTTCAATTATGTTGAAGCGGTATTTACTCAGTTTTCTTCACAACTTTAGCTATTAAAGGCAGGGTAAACGTAATAAACGGCAGGGCATATTTTAATTGATTCTGCTTTCAGGCCAAGGCTCATGTACTGAGCCCAGATAACAGTGGAGGTGACCAGGCTGAAGAGCTCAAGAGCAGATGACAAACGACTTAGAGAAAGAACTCTGGGAGAGCAAGACAGCTTTTATTAAGAGATGTTCAGAAGAACAAGGAGAGCATGGATCTCAAGCTAGTGGATGTGTCTCAGGTACCTCCAGTATCTGCAGGGCTTTGTAAAAATGAAGTTCCTTCCCACCACCCCCTCCTGCAGCACACATACCCCAGGCCTCTTGGATCAGCTTACATGGGAATATGAATTTTTTTTCACCACTATGCAAAGGAGGAATCTGCATTTCTAAGCCCTGATTCTCCAGTCCACCAAACGGAGGAACAAACCTTGACATTTAAGAATCTCTATAAGGGATATAGATACAGATATTAGGCTGAGAAGGGGGAGAGGGAAGAGGAATATATAATAACATTAATGAAATGCCTACTCTATCTTTTGTACCAGGCTGGGTCAAAACACTGTCGCACACTTACGGACAAAAATGGAAAAACGTGATGAACCAGACCCAGGCAATATCATCCCGTGATTATGAAGTAGGTTTATTAAAGATTTAGTGTAATGTAAACAAATCTTGCTTATGTTCCAAAAAGGAACTAGTCTTTAATTTTCATGTATTTTTCTTTAATTTGCCTTTATGAAAAGAAGTCACATTGAGTTTTTTAAATAAAAGCTCTTATTAAAAAGTAGTACCGTGAACATACCTCTTTTAAAGAAGTATTGCCTAAGCTAGAAATACAAAAACATCTAATATAAAGATTATGCAAATATTCAGCTTCAGCTGGGGAAGGAGAAGGTAGTGCTAGCTAGTAATAATGGCGCCTGCACAAGGTTGACAATCCAATATCTGTCAGTGCGACTTTATTTCACCATTTTTCTATGATAGGTGGAAGGAATTATTTTCTTCATTTCTCAGATTTAACAAAGACAGCACAGGCAAGTCCATGCCAGCAATGGAGAAAGCTTGTAGGCTAACATGAAGACTCAGCTTCCAGAAGTTTTCCATTTCTGTCTCATCCCTCACGGTTGATCACACAGGACTGCCTTCTTTCTTCTGGGGTTACCCCAGCCTGCCGCCTTTCTGGCTCTCCCTCTCCCATGAAAGATAATTTTCAGGCTGAGACCGTGATGTGTATCCATGACTCAGACGCAGGAAAGCTTAAGTCACTGGCTTATCAGGTTCTGCCAGTATCCTGAGCCTTTGGTAGCCTTTGTCTCAGACTGTTGCATTAGGTGGCTAGTTAAGACATCAGCAGGGCAGGAGAGGGCCCTCCCCCAACACCAGGAATGTCAGGCAACCATTAGGTGATGGGCAGGCGGTTGTTAAACTGCCTCTCTAAAATAATAACTGGTTGCAGCACGCACCAGGAACAGGTCATCTCCTGATAGACGAAAAAACTTGAAACTGGTAATCAGCAGCTTCCCAGTAAGGTCTCAGGAGCTGGGTGAGTGGGCTCAAGAATATACACTAAGAGGCAAAATGGCGGAGTCTAACTGGTATAT
This sequence comes from Cacajao melanocephalus, assembly GCA_963573385.1. NCBI lineage: Eukaryota > Metazoa > Chordata > Mammalia > Primates > Pitheciidae > Cacajao > Cacajao melanocephalus. Next base: position 31,608 of record CAUYLG010048120.1, on the reverse strand, counting down.
AACCTTCTTCTAGCCACACTGGACTGGTAAGGGAAGAAAGCCTCAAGTAAGCATGCGCACAACTTCAGTAAACACACTGCGCATGCTCCCCTTTCAAGCGTTGCCAGGCCACTGCACATGGAGGCAGCCACCCCAAGGGAAGAATCAAGGGAAAAGGGAGACAACTCCCCAGAAAGCATACCAACCTATAAAACCCCAAGTCAAAAGGTCAAACTGGGCACTTGATCTCTCAAGTTGCCCGCTTGGCCCACTTCCAAGTGGACTTTCTTTTATTCTAGCTCTAAAACTTTTTAATAAACTTTCACTCCTGCTCTAAAACCTGCGTCCGTTTCTCACTCGGCCTTATGTCTCCCAGTTTGATTATTTCTTCTGAAGCAGCAAGAATTGAGGTTGCTGCCAACCCATATGGATTCGTCACTGGTAACATACTTCGGTGCCACAGGACCTGGACACGTTTCCCCGTGGTAAAAGACCTCTATGTCTCACCTTCTTCGGCTGGAGGGATTCAACCCCTGTATGTGGTTTCCTTTTCTCTTTTTGCTCTCCTGCTTACTGGCCAACCCCTAGAACAATTCTTCTCAGCCACAGTGGCTCTGCTCCCCACAGCGGATCTCTCAGTTCACCCTAATGGGTGGCTCATAGGGGTGGAAGGAACATGGAGTTCACACTGAGTAGAACTGAGACACTAATGGCCCTCCTGGACAGGAGGCTCACAAGAGTGGTAGAACTAAAGCCTAACACTGTGCGATGTCTGGGGTTTCCTCTGCTTTTTCAATGAAAGTCAGCTCTTTCCCCAAAACCTGCAGTGCTATTCTCCTTTTTTCTCTACCTATTCACCTCCTATTCTCCTTTGTATTCTCAAATGGCCTTGTGCACCAGCTCGACCCTCTGCCTCAGGGACAAGTCTGTCTCTTGTTTGCTTTCACTTCACAAGCCATGTTACTTCTTAAACACACACTCCTTGTTATTCGTGTGCCCACAGCTCTTGCTGCATTTGTCCAGCAGCAAAGACACAGGCTCCCTCGCAGATAGCCCCTGAGATTTATACTTGTTCTTACCCTACCAGCTCAGATGACCTCCAACTCTTCCCCTGTCTGGTGGCACATTGCCAGAACAGATACAAATTGTAATCTCAGGCCTAATGACTTACCGTATACTTTTTGTTCCTGTTAACGCTCCAGGGTTAAGTTTTCCAGTGGCTTTTGAAGCACTTTGTCTGCCGGCATAAGGCCTCAGTGTTGCCCTTTAAGGATCTCACTTACTTGCTTTTTTTGAGTTAGCACCCCTTTGAAAAGAGGGAAAATTCTTCCTTTGCCATTTGTGAATTCTTACCTCAAGCCGCAAGTCCTCCAGAGGTTTCTACTTTATGTCAAGAGGGCAAATAAACTGCCATCTCACTAGCATATGTAGGCTTTTCATAAGTCTTTATTTCACTTCCTCCTATAGCCTCCGTTTCTCTAATCATTTCCATGCCCTTCTTAACATGCACCAAGACCTTTAAGGTCATATTCAAAGGGAGGGAAATCCAGCCCCGTAGTGATAGTTAGCTGAAAAACAGCCTTCTCATCTACTTAAAGAATATGGGAAGGAAATCTGAGAAAAGGGGTAATCACTTTGTTGCTACAATCCTCTAAGCGAGAGTCACCATAAGGTCATGGAGACAAGGACCTAGGCCAGCTCAAGGCTTCAGTCACAAAACACCCATAGGACAGAGATGAAGGTTGGTTCCAGGCTAACAGATTACCATTAGAACAGAGATGAAGAAAAGGTTAGGAGTATACAGTAAGAACGGCTGTTCCAGAGCCCCAAAGATGAACAGGGGGCCCATTCTTTATTCCAGTAACTCCTCTGTTCTCAAGTGGGTAATTGTGATGAGATGGAATCAAGGTTACGGGTACACGGTAAGACTGGTTCATTCCAGAACCCTAAGGATGAATGGGAGATGCCTATTAAGGATAATAGGAAAGCAAGACGTGATGCCTTTGTTTTCCTTTTTCCTTTTTTTTCTCCTCTGTTCCCTCTTTGCAGATGGGTAACCATGTATCTATACTACAGGACACGCCTCTCACATGCATCCTCCAAAACTGGGAAAAGTCTGACTCCCCCAAACCTTAAAACAAAACAAACAAACAAACAAACAAAAATACTGTTTGGCCTAAAAATGAACTGGGAGAAAATAGAAACGTCAGCCTTGGAACCCAGTGCCCTTATGCAGGAAATCCTCAAATCAGCCTCCTCAGCCTTTTATAACTGAGATCAGAATAAGGAGGATAGAGCTAAGGAGAAGGATAAAATGCAGGAACAAGAAGCACACTCAGCTACCAGCTGCTTTATTAGCTCTCCAGCCCCCATCCAGGTTGCCCTAAAAACACTCCTTCAGGTAACTGCCATTGATATGGGAAGCCGGGCCACTGGAAGGCAAACTGCCCCAATGGGACAAATGAGAGGAAGCCTAGCACAGCTTGCCCCATCTGCCACAAGCTCAGCTACTGGAAATGGGATGCCCTGAAGGCCAAAGTGCTCTGGGACAGAATCCCAACCCCTAATGGCCTTGAGCTGAAGGGGCTCTCTGCTCTGGCTGGCTTCCAAATCAGACTTCTTCATCGACAAGACAAAGCCAAGAGAAACTCCTGGAGAAGTGAAACTGATAATTTCGCTTGCCACCTCCAAGAGGTTACTGCCACCTCTTGGAGGTGGCAAGTAAAATTATCAATTTCCCTTTTGGGTTTAAGTGCAGCCTAGTCTGTACTAATCTCCTCTGAGCAACTCATCTCCAAATTCTGCCAGGTAATTGGGGCAAATGGCACCTCCTCCCTCTAACAGAAAAGTTTCACACTCTTTTAGGCAAAAATATGCTTTCCAAGATGGGTGCCTCATTAATATTTACCCAACCTCTAAATTCATCTTTCCCTCTACTAGCTCTATTTCTCCTGGCAAGTTACCCAAATCTTTAACCAATAACTTTGACCTAGTCAGTCCTACCTCAAGGGTATAGAAATAGCCCACATTTATTCAGACAAGCCCCAGCAAAAATCTAACTGAGCAATCTCTTGAGGGGGTATAACTTCTACAGTAGGCAGATAACCTCCTTCTTCTCTGCTCCCCCTTCACAATCTTCACACAGCAACATGCAGTACAAACCTTAACGTCCTAACAAAAAGAAAATCACTTTAATTAATTCAAAGGTTATAAAGAGAAAGAGGTATTTTTGGTAAGGAAAGTTGTAAAGAACAGAAGTTTTATATGAGAAGGGATCTTACATGGTAAATTCTTGTCCTAAAGTAAAATGACTGGTTGTTTAAAAAGAGAGATGTTTAGGACAAATCAGAAAGTCCAACTATGTCACAGATGGTCTGTAAGTTGTGAAAAGATTTGTGAAATGGAATTAAAAAAAAAAGTTATACAGTTTTAAAAGTTATTAGGTCTACTAAGTGCTTCGCAAACTGCCACTCTGACTCTTAACTGTACAACTTGCTGCCTTTAAAGCTACATAAGGCCTGGGGACATACCATGTTATGTATAGTTAGCCAAGACCCCTATATCCTGGAAATAGTCAGACCTTATCTGCATTTCTGTCTGGTGTCCTAAGCTCCAAACCTAGTGTATAAACAGAAGCACTTACTTAGCAGGTTTTTCACCAAAAGTAAAAGTTTCTAAGAGTTAACAGTGTAACATGTTCTTGAGACTACTGGAAAAACAGTTTTACATGCAAGGCATGTAAGGAAAGTACAATGTACTTTCAGTAAAAGATTAAAGGAGGCATGGAAATGTGGATTCTTTTTGGCCGAATTTAGAGAATTAAAGGATTTTTTTTTAAGTTACATAGGATAAAGCTGAAGGTTTGAGCAAGTTGTGGAAGGTTTGTGAAAGATTAATCATGTAAAAAAAATTCTGTGCATAATCATATTGGCTAAAGTTAAAGGAGTACTATTCAGTTTTTATGTAAATTGAAAAGCACAACAGAGTTTTAGTAAAGCACTGAACTGCTCTTCATAAGTGTATTATTTGTATGTGTTCCAAATTATGCAAAACTCCTATAATTCTGATATAACTTATCAGTAATAATTATAATTGTTTTGCTATATAATTGTGTGCAACAGAGATAAAAAAATGTCTTGCCAACTCTGTCTTAGACTATGGTTGCCCTAAGACTTTTTCTTATTCACAGACTATTGTTGACTTGTTTTAATCCTCTTTAAAAGGTGGCTTTTATAATCAGCTATAAGACTCTGACATGCACTCTTGAATGCAGGTTGCTGATAACTTTAAAGATTATAACATTAGAATAAAGAAAGAACTTTCAGGAATCTCAGGGGGAGCTGAAATGTTCATGAATACCAGGCATAAGTGCAGTAATAATCTGTTTTCTTTTGCAACAGGGCACAACTGGAGAAACTGGTTATTTTACCAAGGATTTGACTGGAATGGCATTCTCTCCTTTAAAGAATCAAATTTGACTTGTAGAGCCAATAAAAATCCCTTGGGAAAACTGTCCTTATACCTTGTCTACACAGTCCCTGTACAGGGTTCTGACCCATGGGAAGTAAAGAATGTCACTTTCTGACAGGCCTAGGAGCCCCAGGTTATCTTGGGACCTCAAGAGGAGAGGAATTTACCCAACTCATAAAAGTATTGCATAGCACAAACCCATGGCTGGGTTCAAGGCATTTTAAAAGTCTTATCTGAGATTCCTTATGGAATGAAGTTTCATCAAAGCCAATTTAAAAAGGGGCCTATATGGCAAAAAATTATTCTTGCTGTGCTTTATGCAAATAATCAGGCCAAGTATAATAGGACTAAAGCTTATTTTGCAAACAAATCAGTCCTATCATGATTTGTTTTTAATAAAAATGAGGACTGGAGAGAGAAAAGTTATGTTTCAAGAACATACTAGATTACAATTCAATAACTTTATATTACATTCTTATCAGTTGTTTTTGAGTTTTTGTCTGCAATTTAGACTAACCCTGTTTATTCCTGTGAACCAACCAGTGATCTCTGGCTGCAGCTCAGAAGAAACAAGAGGAATGGGTAATGTAAAAATCTGGATCAATATTCTAATTCTGGGAACATATTGGAATTGGCTAGCAACCCCAGCCACCCAAGTCTTAACAGGCATCACGACAGCCACCAGTTACCTGAGTGTGTTGGCAGCCTCAAGATTTTTTGGAGGTGTCCTCACCCCCTTATTTCAGTTTGACATTCTTCTAAATCTAACAAACTAATTTGTCTCCTCTTGCCTTCAGGCCATCAAGCTCCAGATGATCTTCAGTGAGAGATACCATCCTCTCAGTATTCAAGAGTCACCCTTCTACAGAGGACCCTTAGACTTCCCATCAACGAGACATGACAGAGGCAAAATCCCACACTTGTCTCCAGTAGGCCTGACTGGATACTGTTTTCAACCAACGCATGGAACCATGTTACCCTGACAGCTAGCAAGAGGTGCTGACCCAGAAAAAAACCACCACCACCCCTCTGTCAGCAGGAAGCAGTAGCAGAAGAATTACCTTTGTCCATTTTCCCCCAAAGAATTGAAGTCTTAGACTCTTGAGAGGGGATTATGTTATGGTAGGTAGCTAGTCAGACATGAGCAGGGCAAGGAGTGCCCTCTGACCACCAGGAATGTCAGGCAACCTTCAGGTGATGGTCAGGCAGTTGCTAAACTGCCTCTCTAACATAATCACTGGCTGCAGCAGGTACCAGGGAAAGGCAGTCTCCCAATAAATAGAAAAGTCTAAAACTGGTGATCAGCTTCCTGATAAGATTGCAGGAATTGAGCAAGTGGGCTCAAGCATACTAAGAGGCAAAATGGCAGGGATTAACTGATATGTGACTTTGTAGGAACAGCCAACTGGTAAGGGAAAAACAACTCAAGTGAGCATGCGTACAACTTCAGTAAACACACTGTGAATACAGTGCCTCCCAAGTGCTGGAAGGCCAGTGTGCATGTGGACAGCCCACCCCAAGGGAAGAATCAGGGGAAAAGAGACACAAGCCCCTGCTCCCTCGGAAGCATGCCAATGTATAAAACCCCAAGTCAAAGGTCAAACAGTTCACTTGATCTCTCAAGTTGCCTGCCTGGCCCTCTTCCAAGTGTACTTTACTTCCTTTCATTCATGCTCTAAACTTTTTTTTTTTCAGACGGAATTTCGCTCTTGTTACCCAGGCTGGAGTGCAATGGCGCGATCTCGGCTCACCGCAACCTCCGCCTCCTGGGTTCAAGCGATTCTCCTGCCTCAGCCTCCCAAGTAGCTAGGACTACAGGTGCACGCCACCATGCCCAGCTAATTTTTGTATTTTTAGTAGAGACGGGGTTTCACCATGTTGACCAGGATGGTCTCGATCTCTTGATCTCATTATCCATCCTCCTCGGCCTCCCAAAGTGCTGGGATTATAGGCGTGAGCCACTGCGCCCAGCCTAAACTTTTTAATAAACTTTCACTCCTGCTGTAAAGCTTGCTTCAGTCTCTCACTCTGCCTTATGCCTCTTCGTCGAATTCTTTCTTCTGAGGAGGCAAGAATTGAGGTTGCTGCAGGCTTGCATGGATTTGCCACTGCTAACAAGACCAGCACCCACCTGTAGGCTCACCCCATGTTTCTAGAATGAATCCTATATATAGGCAGGAGAGATTTTTGTTTGTTGTTTTTTTTTTTAGACAGAGTCTTGCTCTGTCACCAGGCTGGAGGGCAATGTCCCAATCTCTGCTCACTGCAACCTCCACCTCCCAGAGTCAAGCGATTCTCTTGCCTCAGCCTCCTGAGTAGCTGAGACTACAGGTGCGCACCACCACGCCTGGCTAATTTTTGTATTTTTAGTAGAGATGGAGTTTCACCATATTGGCCAGGCTGGTCTCGAACTCCTGACCTCGTGATCCATCCACCTCAGCCTCGTGGAGTGCTGGGATTATAGGCATAAGCCACCACACCCAACCGCAGGAAAGTTTTTAAAAGTTGAGACCAATAATCTAAGACTCCCCATCTCCTGGATCCTTTATCCAGCATCCCAACCCCATGATGAACACCTGTCTGGATCCCTGGCTGCTGACTTGCAGTGGCTCTCTTTTTCAGATATTGTGATTTGCTGCTGAGCTGGAATGTGTTTATTCATAAAAAGCCATCAGCCTACTGTGGGTCATACTCAAACATTAATCATAAGTCCTACAATCAAGGGATCAAAATCTATAATCAAAGAGGAAAACAGCTATGCAAACAAATAACATAAATAAAGCTGGATGTAACAATAAGCCCATTCTGGAAGTATAGATAAAGAACACATAAAAAGAAAAATCTGTCTTGAAGACTAGAGGATAACTTCACAGAGGGAGTGGCATGGAAGGAAAAAGAAGCGAATTCTAGACAGAGCAGCAACTCATCTGAAGACATAAAATTGTTAGAAAATGGTATGTTTGGGAAAGGAGTTGGTATGACTGGAGTCTATTAGGTATCAAAGCCAGGTTAAGGAATAAACCAGCTGGCAGCTTCCAGGGCCCAAGGGACACTGGAATGACCCTGAAACTAGAATAAAATGGAGAAATTGTACTTTGCGAGCTCTCATTTAGGAAAGATACTAGATGTAGTTGACACACAAGAGCAGAAATGCCAAGAACAATAGAGAAGGAACAGAGGGCTTCTAACAGCAGTTCCTCACCTTTCCTCCAAGATGGGCTCAGTTTCTCCTCCAAGTAATTCATGACAATATTGGTTCAAAGATGCACCAAATGTTTAGTGGATATGTAAATGTGTCTATCTAGCCCTGAGCTATATAACAGAGTGTACCAAAAAATTACAATGAAATGGTAATAGAAGTTCCAGGTCCTGGCCTAAAGTACTTTATATGTATTAACTTATTCAAACCTTATCCTATGAGGTAGATATTATCACTTCTATATGACAGATAAAGAAGCTGAAACACAGGTCAAATAACTTTACAAAGTTCACACAGCAAGTATGAAGCCACGATTTACACGAAGGTGGCTACCTTTAGAGTCTCCATGCTTAACCATCACGCTGAACTTTCACTTTATCCTCTGGACAGTGGACAGCTGGTAAGGTTTTTTAAGCAAAAGAGCAATAATTTGTGTGTGAAGATCACTCACAGATTGAGAATTTGTGAAGATAGAGTTGGGAGAATCTGGACATGAAACACAAGTAGGAGGCCACTGCACCAGTCACAGCAGGAGACCATGGGGGCCTGAGCTGAGACAGGGGAATGAGTTTGCAGAGGAAGGGAAATGGAAGAGGTATCAGAGAGATCAAATCACTGAAAGGTGGTAACTGGTGAGCAGTGACAGAGATGGAAAAATCAAAAGCTTTCATGATTGGTATAAATGAAAGAATAGTGGTTCTAAGGGAAAATATTTGTTTCTGGACAACCTGAGCTTGAGGTCTTGAGTTTCACCAGTTAAAAGGACCCAAGTTAGCTAGTAAAACAGAGAAACAAAGCTCTGTGGAAGGTCTGGAGTTAGAGGTACGGATCTGGGAGACCTTGTGTAACAGAAAACACTGAAAGTACAGGTAAGAAGGAAAGTACAGGTAAGGAGGGAAGCCCAGGGAAGCTCTCCCGGTATCAGGTGAGATCCTGAAGAAAGCCAGCATTTAAGCCCAGGTAGAAGAAACAGGGGAAAAAGCCGAGTAGTGATCTGAAAGGCAACAGAAGAGGTAGGAGAAAGTAGAGTTTTGTAAAGCAAAGGAGGAGAAAGTTCTGGAAAAGAGAAAAAGAGCAACAGTGTAAATTCGGCAGGAGTAGCTGATGAGATGAGCTAATAAAGGGTCTCTGAGAAGGCCATGATGACTTCCTACAAAATCTACAACTAGGTTTCTCCCTATATCTGCACCTGCAATCCTCTCCACCTCCAGTCCAATTCTAGGGCAGGACAAATTTCACTGCACCAGCCCTTCCAGCCTTGACTTTCAAAGCCAGAGTTAACCACCCCGTATGAACTATGCCATTACTCCTCTGTCCTTCATCATGATGAAGATACTGGGACATATTTCCTTAGGCTAGAGATGAACCCAAGAAGACTATCCGTGGTCTGTACCTTTGTGTTTTGATCCACAATTTTCTTCATATTTTTCAACAGATGATTATTTGGACCACCTTCTTTCTCATTCACGTACACTATCCTATCCAGGTCTGGAAAGTTCCGGTTCAGATCTATTCCCTGGGCATTGCTTCGACCCACAAACCAGTCCTTGAGCTCACCAGGCTAAAAAAAAAAAATCAAAGAGAAAAATCATCAATTGCTTATTATTATTGTCACTTTCTATTTAAGGTCTCTATCAACGTTCTTAAAAATAACATACTAACATTATTTATTTCAACAATGCCCTCACATAACAGCATTTTTACTGCTGTACTGATAAAAACGTGAAAGCATCAGATCTAAGTACAGTCATGAGCCGCATAATGACATTTCTGACCACATTTCTGACAGACTATACAACAGTGAGCCCATAAGATTATAATGGAGGTGAAAAATTCCTATTGCCTAGTGACATCTTGATGGTCCTGACCCTGTGTAGGCCTAGGCTAATATGTATGTTTGTGTCTTAGTTGATTTCTTTTTTTTTTCCTAAGAGACGTGGTCTTACTCTGTTGCCCAGGCTGGGGTGCAGTGGCATAATCACAGCTAACTGTAACCTCAAACTCCTGGGCTCAAGTGATCCTCCCTCCTTGGCCTCCCAAAGCACTGGGACAATCATGCTTGACTAAGTCTTTTTTTTTTTTCTTTTTTTGTAGAGACAGGGTCTCATTATGTTGCTCAGGCTGGTCTCAAACTCCTAGCCTGGAGCAATTCTCTCTTCTGGGCCTCCCAAAGCACTGGGATTACAGATATGAGCCACTGCACACAGCGTATGTCTTATTTTTAACAAAACAGTTCAAAAACTAAGAAACCACTAAAAACTTTAAAAATAGAAAAAAGCTTGCAAAATAAGGATATAAAGACAGAAAAGATTTTTGGACAGCTGTACAATGTATTACGTGTTTCAAGCTAAGTGTTATTTTAAAAGAGTCCAGACTGTTTTTAAAGTTTAAAAGCTCATAAAGTAAAAACGTTACAGTAAGGTAAGGTTAATTTATTATTGAAGAAAAATATTTTTTATAAATTTAGTGTAGCCTGAGTGCACAGTGTTTATAAATTCTATATTAGTGTACAGTAATGGCCTAGGCCTTCACATTTCACTCACCACTCACTCACTGACTCACCCAGAGCTACTCCAGTCCTGTGCCTCCATTCATTGTAAGAGCCCTATCCAAGGGTACTGTTTTATCTTTTATGCTATTTTCACTGAATCTTTCCTATGTTTAGATACACAGATAGTTACTAGTGTGTTACGGTTGCCTACGGTGTTCAGTACAGTAACATGCTGTACAGACTCGCAGCCTAGGAGCAATAGGCTATACCATACAACTTAGGTGTATAGTAGGCTACACCATGCAGGTTTATGTAGGTGCACTCGAGGATGTTCACACAACGACAAAATCACCTAACATTGCATTTCTCAGAATGCTTCCCCATTACTTTTTTTTTTTTTTTGAGATGGAGTTTCACTCTTCTTGCCCAGGTTGGAGTGTAATAGCGTGATCTCGGCTCACTGCAACCTCTGCCTCCCAGGTACAAGCGATTCACCTGCCTCAGCCTCCTGAGTAGCTGGTATTACAGGCACCTGACACCACACTGGGATAATTTTTTCATAATTTTAGTAGAAACGGGATTTCACCATGTTGGCCAGGCTGGTCTCGAACTCCTGACCTCAGGTAATCCACCCACCTCGGCCTCCCAAAGTGCTGGGATTACAGGTGTGAGCCACTGTGCCCGGCCCGCTTCCCCATTATTAAGTGAGGAATGAATGTACTTGGTTATAGGTATTTTGAAAATATGTTCAATAAATAATATTTAAATGTTAATAATATTTAAGAGATATTTATCATCAAATTGCACAATCAATATATATTCACTAGTAATAAATGACCTATTTCAAAGTACATCATTATAAAATTAGATTTAAGTAAAATATTCATTGCCTCTGTAAATCACAGCAACCTATTTTTTAAATATTCAGAAGAATAAATAACTAAAGATTAGAAGCATAAAATGAATTTACCATGCGTTATAGATTAATAACATGTCTCCCTCCTATGGTCTTCATGAAAAAATATGAGTCTAGAACAAAAGTTCTAGGGTTATATGATTTGAGGAATTTCTAATTTAAACTCTTCATTTAACTAATGGTACAATCTGGAAAATCAATAGATTTCCAAGATATTTGTTTTATTTTATAATGCGAATTTTCTTGTTTTACTGTTAAATTATATCACATGATACATACATATTTCCCACATTTTTTAAGTCGTGGAAGCTTAGATACCTTAGACTGTGAGGGATAAAAATCAATAAGACAGAAAATAGCAATGATAATCTGTTGCCTATGTGTCTTAAAATTCTGAATATTACCTTAAAATATTAAATAATTTATATATTACTAGAATTTTTCTCTCATAACTTTAGAAATCATATCAATTTTATATTTACAGAAATTCACTGGGTTTCTTAAATGTCAAACTATGTCACTGGATCTTTTTAACTGTAGATAAACATACTAAATGTTAATTTGAATGTGTTTCCATAGACTGAGAAAATTATTTTAAACTAGAAAACAACAAATATAATGTTTCCCACCCCAGCCCAATAAAATAGGAACATACACCATATATCTTCCCTTAAAAAGGCATTACTTCCCAGCTTATCTAACAGCGAGGATATATTAAATTATTTTTAGTTAAGAGATAGGGGTTTTGCTTGTTTTTTAACTTTACTCAGCATATATAAAAACCAAGAAAACATCAGAAAGACATTGTTCTGGCCAGAAGTATTTCTTCCTTGAATTCAGTAGAGGGCGCTGTGACACTGGCTCACCCAGATACACTCATGGCGTTACTCTTCAACAAATAGCAATTTTTCATATTTGTAGATTTTTAAAAGAAAACTTACCTAGTCACAAAAGTGGATGAAAAATTTATTGAAAAACAGAAAACAAAACACTATTAGAACATCAACTTCTTAACATAATTTCTCATTCCCAGTCTTTGCTAGAGAAACTCGCCCATCATCCCTTTCATTCTGTGCTGTTTTCTTACCAGTCAGTTGAATAATGAATGCATCACTTATGCACTCCACTGCACCATCTGTACGTGTTAAAAGGCATAATTTTTAGATAAATATGTATGTACAAACATACAGAAAATGAAGAAAGCACACCTGATCTGAGCTGCCTGGCACTCACCTGAGACGCTGCCTTCTCAAAGCCATCTGGGTTCAGGGAAGGCATGATGTGAATGCGGGTACTGTGGATCAGGTTGACAATTGTCTCGTTCCCCTTCTGGTATTCGTTGCATAGGTACTGGGCCAAGAAAATGAGCAGTTCCCTTCCAACAGCCTCATTCCCATGCATATTCCCAATGTATTTAAATTCCGGCTCACCTGAAAGGTCAACAGTAGATAGTACGGAGATGTTTTCTGTGACATACAGTACCAAATATATTGTATACCTACAAATGTATTATGAATACCTGATGGTTTCTTTTTCCTCCAGCAGTGATGCCTTAAAAGAAATCTACCTTAGACATTAAAATACCCCTTCTATCCTTCCATTCCTCACTTCCCAGCTACCCACCCATGATGGACTGAATTGTATTCACCCACAATTTATATGTTGAAGGTCTAACATCCAGTGCAACTGTATTAAGGAAGTAATTAAGGTTACATTAACTTATAAGGGTAGAGCTCTAATCCAACAGGACTCTCATCTTTATAAAGAGATGAAGAGACACCAGAGCCCTCTTTCTCTCCTCTGCACAGAGGAAAGACCATGTGAGAACACAGTGAGAAGGCTGCTACCTGTAAGCCAGGAAGAGAGGCCTCACGAGAAACCAACCTTGCTGGCACCTTGATCTTGAACTTCTGGCCTCCAAGACTGTGAGAAAACAAAATTCTATTGTTTAAGCCAGCCAGTCTGTGGGTATTTTGCTACGGCAGTCTGACAAGACTAATACACCATCTCACCCACAATAACTCATAATAATAATACACTATGTGCCTTCTATTAAACACTGTGCTTTGCATGTTTTCTTATTTAATCCTGACCAAACATCTGTAAATAAGTATTATTATCCAACTTCATTTTGCAGATGAACAAACTGAAGTTCAGGCTGCTTAAGAAGATGGTCCATAGTCATACGGCCTGTGAAGCCAGGATTCAAATGCTGGTCTTCTGGTTTACTTAAAAGTCTATTGTTTTTTGTTTATCATAGTGAGTAAGAAGAGCCAGACTGCAAAGGTTCAAATCCTAGCACCAATTCTTACTGTCTGGGCTTGGGCAAGTTACTTCAGTTCTCTGTGGCTCTGTTTTTCCATCTAAAAAACAGAGATAACAATAGATTCTAGCCCATAAGGAAGGTTACTATAAGAACTAAATAAAATAATGAATGTAAATGCTTAGAACAGTGCCTGACAGATATCAAGTGCTAAATGTTTCCTATAATTATCTGTAATATTATTATTACATCACATTATCTTGTCATTGTGAAGTTCCTTGCCATACATGATCTAATTTTCTCTTCACAACGGCCCACTAAAATGTGTAAGGCATTTATTTTTTGTTATCCTTATGGTATAAATGCACCCCAAAGAGGATATATTTTGCTGAAGGGTTCAGAATACTAACAAAAGTCACAGTTGCCCATTTGTGAGACTCTCCTTGCGTTTTAGGAGGAGTAATGAAATTGCAGAACGTAGCAGCAAAGTGATCTTAATTAATCCTGTTGTTCTGCTTGTTTCTGCTGCATCCATCCCATGGGCCCAATTTCTGCAGTAGGAAGGATTCTCCCATTTACAAAACCACTAAGACTGCTGGTTCTTGGTATAAGAAAGGAAGTTGGAATTGTTTTCCTCCTGGAAATGTGTTAACTAAACATTCTTTGCGTGAGATTCCTGAGTGTCTGATTTAAGTGACTATTCACCCCAGAAAACTATGTCCTTGTGGTGACCTCTCAGCCTGAGCTTATGCTAATCTTAATCTAAGGATCAGGTGGGAGCAGGATCAGGGCTATTTATACTCCCCTCAGTTTTCACTTTGAGGGAGAGTCTCTAATAAAACTATCCCTAGTGACTTGCCCAGAAAGTATGAGAAGAGATGAGGAGGTGTGAGAAGGGATGTTCTCTTGACTTCTGATTTCAAAGGTCATAATAACCTCCTTCCTTTCTGTAAACTCATGCAGCTGATACCTTCATTTATGGGATGTATTCATTTGATTGAGGCACGGGAGAAACTGCCGCAGCCCATTAGAGAGAGTGAACAAGTAGCCTGGGGAAGATTAGAAGCCGGCCTCACGAGGTTTTTTGAGAAGATTGCACTAAGGAGGCATTTTGGTCTTGCTCCCTTCCCCAACACAACTTCGAAGCTTCACATCACTCAATAAAGCTTGGCCCACCACCCCTAATGACACTGAAAATTTTTATCACTTATCTGGGTTTAAATCTTTTTTTTAATCACTTAACGAAGAAACAACAAACCCTTAGTCACTAAGCCAACTTTGCCCCAGATGTCTGATTTAGCTAGCACAGTATATTTTGTATTCGAGTTTGAATGCTTTGGGATAGAGCATGCTCCCCCGACTTCTGCCACAGGCTGCACCATTCCCTATTGCTGCTTTACTCATTTATGTTTGCAACTCCTGATTGTCAGACTCAGAACATGGTTTCTCTCCAAATCTGCAGATTTCTCTCAGGCAAAATCTCCCCCAATATATAATGACAATAACAATGCTTTAAGTTGAAGTGAAGACAGGATCACAAAGGTCATTATATTGAAGATATGAAAGTATGTGGGAAAAAATGCAAGCCACAGATGACAGCAAAAGAAAAGGCAAGTGTTTCTCTGACTCCTTCTGTCCTCAGGCGTAAATTAGATCACTATATAATGTTATCACTAGAATACAGAAGAGCAATGTTCCTTTAAGCCCACTGATATGACTTGTGAGATGGGGAAGAGCCGCATTGTTTAAATATAGCATTTCTTGGACATACATGTGAATCCCAGGGTCAGACACTATGTCAGATACAAAAGCAAATATGTCAGCATTCCTAAACTGAAAGAATGTAGAGTCTGGAGGAAGACTCAGGCATGCAGTGGATGATGTTCAGGAGTGACGCAACGGCGAAGGAATGTTGGATCTATAACTAAACTGCTTCCAGGTTCCAAACTGGGATATTCCCTCCAACCCTCTGGCCTCTCTCCGGCTCTCTTCCCTCCCAAAGCCACAGTTTTCTTTTTAAAATGCAACCCTCCTCAGGTCACCTCCACCTAAGAACTCATCAGTAACTTCCCCTTTGCTTTCATGATAAAGACCAAAATTCTCTACATGATCTTTAACCTCCACGTGGTTTGGCCTGGTGCTTCTCGCCTCCTGAGGCACGACCTTTCCCTCCTGTGTTTCAGCCAGGCTTCCTTCAGCCATGGGGCTCGTGCCTATAATGCTCTCTGCTTCATACATTCCTATTTTATCCACACATCCTTCTTAGTGTGGCTAAATACAGCTTCCCCGAAGTATCTTTAGCCTAGGTCCAGTTCCTTTGTTATTTTTATTTTCGTTTTTTATTTTTATTTCTTAATTTTTTTTTTTTTTTTAGGCAGAGGTTCACTCCGTCACCCAGTCTAGAGTGCAGTGGCACAATCATGGCTTACTGCAGCCTCAACCTCCTGGGCTCAGGTGATCCTCCCACATCAGCCTCCTGAGTAGCTAGGAATGTGGGTACACACCACCATGCCCATCTAATTTTTTTGTAGAGGTGAGGTTTTGTCATGTTGCCCAGGCTGGGTTTGTTATTTTTACTACCTTAGTTTGAAAATATACGTTCATAAATGTAGTTGTTTGATTAACCCCTCCTGTAAGGTCTATTAGTCCTGGGATGGGATCTATTTTAGCTCACTAGTGTGTCACCTGTGCCCCCACATAGAGTCTGGAACATAGTAGAGGCATGATAAATATCAATTCAATAAATTTTTGAGCAAACGAGTAAATGAATGGTCTTGCTTTTCAATCCCATCCTTGCAACAGCCTGGCTGAGAGTAGAGCTTGCCCTTGAGACAGAGGTGCAGCTGGAGATGCTTGAAAACCCTTCTGGAACTATGAAGGGAATAAAGGAGTAACTGAAGGGGGCTTGAGGCAGCTTCAAGGAGGCTGCACCCCAGGTAGAATACCAGGAGGCCTCAATGGCTTGTTGCTCTATCCAGCATCCCCGGGTAGGAATGGGAACTCTTCTTTGGGAAGGAAGGCAGCAGTATTCTGAACAGCTGATTTCCCAAATCTCCGTGGTCACCACAAAACCTCTCCAGGCAAGCAGCTCCCCGTTTATTGTAAAGCCTTAACAACAGATTCTGAAAAAACTTTGCCTTCAGAAACCTTAGCACAGAAATAGCAATAAAATTGAAGACTTTAGATTTTGAATGGCCCTCTCTGAGTCAATACATTCTTTACCTTACACTTTTTTTTTAAGCAAAGCAGTGACAGCTTTTCATCATCAATTTTCCTTTCTGCGTAAATGAATGACGTTTGCCTTCCTGTTTATAGTGTTTACATAGAAGAACAAACCCCAGTTTTAACAGGTTGCAGCTGCCAGATACGGGGATCCGGTTGGTAATGTGCACGTCCCTGTGCATTAGCTCATCTCTCTCCTAGCAACGGGGAAAAGGCAGCGTGAAGCACTGCCCTCAGGACACTGGGGATGGTTGTTTTTACATTCGTCTTATTTTCTTCACTGTTTATTTTCCTTTTTACACAGTAATCCTGAGTTCCTGATCTTGCAATTGAGGACTCATCATATTCGCACAGGTTTGCACTTTATAGGCTCAGCAAGCACCTTTTCCCCATTGCATCAATTTTCCCACAATTTCATGTAACAATGAGCATTCCAGTTACTTCACATGGCACACGATCATCAATCAAGCCATTATTAAAAGGTGATCACCTCATAAACCAAATAATCCAGCCTGGCTGGGCCGAGTTTCTATCTTTTTCCATCGATATCACAGAACAACTAATGTACCTGGTTGGATTTGCATTCTCGTCAGAATAAGATAAGAATAAATTCTAAGCTTTAAAAATATCCACAGTTTTAGTTAAGGCAGAAATAGCTGCATAAATTCCAAACCAGAGCAGGAAAATGATTTTAAGTCCAGACTTATAACTCTTAATTTGCCCCAATTTGTATTAATATGATTTGAAATAACTAAATCAGTAAAAAACAGCTTTTAAGAAGTTTCTTGCCTGAAAAATAAAATATTACTCTTTTACATCCCAGAAATCCACATCCAAGTGGGTGAAATTTGAAAATGGAGGCAAGTTAGCAACGTTCCCAAATGGTAAAAGAAATTTATGCCTTAAAGTGACCAGAGAGGACTAAAGCAGAAGTCCACAGGTCAGTAGGGGAGGCATGAGAGAAATGATCAAGGCTGGCGCGGTGGCTCACGCCTGTAATCCCAGCACTTTGGGAGGCCGAGGCAGGTGCATCACCTGAGGTCAGGAGTTCGAGACCAGCCTGGCTAACATAGTGAAACCCTGTTTCTACTAAAAAATACAAAAAATCAGCTGGGCATGGTGGTGCATGCCTGTAGCACCTATAATCCCAGCTACTTGGAAGGCTGAGGAAGGAGAATCACTTGAACTCAGGAGGTGGAGTTTGCAGTGAGCTGTGATTGTGCCATTGCACTCCAGCTTGGGCAACAAGAGTGAAACTCTGTCTCAGAAAAAAAAAGAGAAATGGAGGGAGGGCAGAGGGAAGGAAGGAAGGGAGGAAGGAAGAGAGGAAGAAAGGAAGGAAGGAAGGGATCAAATAAAAAGACAAAGTCAAAAATAATATTGTCCTCTATTCCCATGAAAAGAAAATTTACTTTCACTCTGTTATTTGGTCCCATGATCAGTCTGTCTAACTATCTAGTATTTTCTTCTCTTTTTGGAAATAACAGACAGGCTGATCACTAGGTACAGTAATTGAAGAGATAATTTGAAGACCGTTTTCAAATCTTAGAGCCAATTATACAATGGCCTTTATATGGGAAGAAAACAGCAGAGGGAAAATATCCAATGGGAAATGAAATAACAAAGTGAATGTGGGTTGTAAATTGTGAAATTCTATGTAAGAAGTGGAGCATCGTTATTTAGAAGGAAAAAAAGTAGGTTAAGGGTATTTTAAGAAAGAACTTGATTATAGTAACAGAATTCTCTCATCTTTTATCCTGAAAATAGAGAAGAAATTCACACTGGGATGAATCTATTCTTCCTCCAACATCAAATTTTTTCCAAATATAGGTCCACAAATTCATTTGGAAGTTACATATTTAACTCACTGATTACATAATTCTTGGAGCTGGTGACAATTTCAAAATACACGTTCTAGGTACATGTAATAAACATACTGCTGAATAATAATAGTGTAATATCCACAGATAAAACCCCATTTTTCAAAGATACCATGATAAAATGTGCACATAAGCAGTGATTTTGAAAAATAGACAAACAAATGGCTATATAAGCCTCACAATCACTGCACTGATTTGATTTACAAACTGCTATGCAAGCAAGTTGGAAACATCTTTGGAACAGGTGGGCCTTTTCATCAATGATCCTCCCTCAGTGGTAAAACTGGGGTTAAAACATTAGTGCTATTCAGCAAAAGAAACAGTCATTAGAGTGAATCAGCAACCAACAGAATGGGAAAAAATCTTTGCAATCTACCCATCTGACAAAGGGCTAATATCCAGAATCTACAAAGAACTAAAGCAGACTTACAAGAAAACAAATAAACAAACCCATTGAAAACTGGGTGAAAGATATGAACAGACACATTTCAAGAGAAGACATTTATGATGCCAATAAACGTATGAAAAAATGCCCCTCATCACTGGTCATTAGAGAAATGCAAATCGATATACCATCTCACACCAGTTAGAATGGAGATCATTAAAAAAATCAGGAGACAACAGATGCTGGAGAGGATGTGGAGAAATAGGAATACTTTTACACTGTTGGTTCAAATGTAAATTAGTTCAACTATTACGGAAGACAGTGTGGCAATTCCTTGAGGATCTAGAAATAGAAATTCCATTTGACACAGCAATCCTATTACTGCATACATACCCAAAGGATTATGAATTATTCTATTATAAAGACACATGCACACATATGTTCACTGAGGCACTGTTTGTAATAACAAAGACCTGGAACCAACCCAAATGCCCATCAGTGATAGACTGGAGAAAGAAAATGTGGCATCTATACACCATGGAAAACTATGCAGCCATAAAAAGGATGAGTTTATGTCCTTTGTAGTGACATGGATGAATCTAGAAACCATCATTTTCAGCAAACTGACACAAGAACAGAAAACCAAACAGCATATGGTCTCACTCATAGGCAGGTGTTGAACAATGAGAACACATGTGCACAGGGAGGGGAACATCACACACTAGGGTCTGTTTTGGGGAGGGACAGCAGGAGATGGGGAGGTTGTGGAAGGATAACATTGGGAGAAATGCTTGATGTAGGTGATGGGGGGTTGGAGACAGCAAACCACCATGGCATGTGTGTACCTATGCAACAATCCTGCCAGATATGCACATGTACCCCAGAATTTAAAGTACAACTAAAAAAAAAATACAAAGGATCTTAAGAGGCCATTATGAGAAATTATATACAAACAAATAGAAGTACTTAGATGAAAATGGTAAATTCCTAGAAACATAACAGCCTACCAAGACTAAATCATAAAAAAATAGAAATTATCAGGGAAACAATAATGAAGTAAGAATATTGAATCAGTAATTTAAAAAAATCTAATAACAAACAAAAGAGCAGGACCTGATGGCTTCACTGGAAAATTCTACTGAATATTTGAGTAAGAATTAATACCAATATTTCCCAAACATTTACAAAAAAAAATTGAAGAGAATAAACGATTTCCAAGCTCATTCTATGCATTATTCTAATAACAAAGCCAGACAAGAAAACTACCAGAAATTAAAATTAGAGGTCAATTTTCCTGAAACATGGATGCAAGCATTTTCTCAAAATAACAGCAAAACAAATTCAGCAATACATTAAAAGGATCAGGCACCATGATCAAGTGAGATTTTTTTTTTCCCTGAGATGTAAGGATGGTGCAAAATACACAAATCAATAAATGTGATATGCCACATCAACAGAATCAAGGACAAAAAATATTATCATTTTTCAAGATGGCTAACTGGAGACATCAGACACCAGATTGATTATAGCTTGAGTTGAATACTGAAGGCAGAGTTATTGAAACTGTTGAATTCACACAAAGAAACTGACACACAGAAATAGAAGACAACAAGTATTTTACAGAGATAGATCTCAGAGGAACTCCACCTGTTGTACTCCACTGTCCTGTCCAGGAAATCTCAGTCACTGTGTCTCCATATTACTACATCCCCCACAAGCATTCCCAAGAACCTTCTCATGCTGTGGCAACCACAGAGGACACAGAGGACTGGTGAGACCCTGGGAAGCTGTGGGATTCCTGGAGATCTAGATTTCAGGATGGGCTGTTCCAGCGAAGTGGGGTTGCACCTTGCCAAAACATCTCTTGAGACAAAGAGGATGAGATTGTGCACTCTTCCCAGATGAAGAGTCCCACCTCCCACTTGCTGTATTGCTGATCTCTGAAGGGGCAGAGTGGTTTCATCTCAGTGGACAAGTGGTTCAAGTGGCTGGGAATAGACATGAAGAGCAAGTCTTCCTCTGCCCCTCACTTGCCTCCATCTACTGCTATGGTGAGCTACAGCTTTTCACACTGGGGCTTGGCACAGGTGCACTTACAAATCAGCCTTTCTAGGATTATTTAGGACAATTGCACCCCCACTGAAAGCATGCCCACTGGCCAGGGCTTGCCAAGGCCAGGGCCCATCTCCCCATCCCTATGCTGAGTGGCAATATTCATGCAGCAGAGTGAGGGCCAGCTGTGGAGCTATCTGTTTTGGGATGAAGGAAGAGCTTCCTCTCCAAGGCCATTTTGGCAGTAGCTATGGACCTCAGTTGCATTGCAGTCTGGAGATAAAAATCCATGTCTATCTGAACATAAGGTCACTAGCCCTAGGACAGGGGTGTGATAGAAAATTGGATCACCTTTCTGTCTCTCCGAAATGAGGAACTGGTGCAGCCACCTTCCAACCTCCCCAGAAGATACCTCCATGCCCACCATGAGCTCTCCCTGCCATCCCCGTCATGGTGAGCATTTGCAAGCATCATTTTGGCACCTGAAAGAGAGTTGGCTCTCACTCAAAAGCCCCACCATTTGACAGGAGAATGAACTGCACAACCAAGTTAAACAAAAAAACAAAAAAACCCAAAAAAATTGCCGATATATGGGCATAGTGCTAGGTAATGAAATAAGTTTCTTGAGACTTCTGCACTCCCAGCCCCGCAGAAGATAGTGAGCTGATTCAGACACCTTATACATTGCTACAACAATCAACATTTGAGAAAGTCATCACACAAAAGCTATCTTTAACCACGGAATTCACAAAGAGACTTGACCCCCTGAAAGCATTCAAAATTGAAGTCAAATGATCACACACAAAATACATAACAATTACATCCTCAAGATGGAAAAATATAAAATGTAAAAATGATTCATTCAAATGAAAGCAAATTCAAAAATAAATGATAGCTCCAAATGAGAAAGAATAAGCACAGGAACTCTGGCAGTACAAAAAGATACAGTATGTTAACTCCTCCAAAAGATCACATTAGTTCTCTAGCATGAATCTTAACCAAAATTAAAATTCTGAAAAGAATAAAGAATTCAAAATGTGAATTATAAGAAAGCTCAGAGATACAAGAGAAAGTTGAAAGCCAACACAACAAAATCAGAAAAACAATTCAGAATATTAATGAAAAATTTACTAAAGAGAGATTTTAAAAACAGAGAACTTCTGAAAATAAAAAAATATTGAGGGAATTTAAAAATACAGTTAAAAGCCTTAACAGTATACTAGATTAAGCAAAAGAAAGAATTTCAGAGCTTAAGGACCAGTCCTAGCCAAGTGCAGTGGCTCACACCTGTAATCCCAGCACTTTGGGAGGCTGAGGTGGGTGGATCACAAGATCAGGAGTTTGAGACCACTCTGGCCAACATAGTAAAAGCCCATCTCTACTAAAAATGCAAAAAACCATCCGGGTGTGGTGGTGTGCACCTGTAATCTCAGCTACTCAGTAGGCTGAGGAAGGAGAATCCTGTGAACCAGGGAGGTGGAGGTTGCAATGAGCAGAGATCATGCCATTGCACTCCAGCCTGGGCAACAGTAAGAGACTCCACCTCAAAAAACAAACAAAAAAACAAACAAAATAGTCCTTTCAATTAACCAACTCAGAAAAAAATAAAAAAAATTTTAAAAGATAAAGCATTCAAGAAATATGAGATTATGTAAGGCATCCAAACCTGTGTGCTACAGGCATTCCTGAGGGTGAAAAGGAAAAGGAATAAGTTTAGAAAACATATTTCAGCCATCATTCAGGAATAATGGTATCATTCAGTAATAATTTAGAAAATCATCCCTGGTCTAACTAGAGAAGTAGATATCTAGGTACAAGAAACTTGGAGAATACCTGGAGAATTCTCTGAAAGACAAACCTTATTGAGACATATAGTCATCAGACTATCCAAGGTAAACATGTAGGAAAAAATATTGAAATCAGCTAGAGAGAAATGTAATCACTTACAAAGGAAATCTCATTAGACTAACAACAGATTTCTCAGCAGAAACCATACAAACCAGAAGAGATTAACAGAGCTATTTTTATCTTTCTTAAAGGAAAAAGAAATGCCAGCCAAAAAAATTTTATTGTCTTTTCTTTCTTTTTTCTTTTTTTTTTTTAGACAGAGTCTTGCTCTGTCACCCAGGCTGGAGTGGCATGATCTTGGCTCACTGCAATCTCTGCCTCCTGGGTTAAAGCAATTCTCCTGCCTCAGCCAAAAATTTTATATCATGTCACACTAAGCTTTATAAATGAAGGAGAAATGAAGTTTTTCTCAGAAAAGCAAGCATTAAGCAAATTTTTCATCACTAGACTGGTCCTCCAAGAAATGCTCAAAGGACTTCTAAACATGGAAACAAGCAGGCAATCCTTGCTATTACAAAGCTCACAAAAATTCAAAGCTCACAGATACTATAAAGAAATTACACAATTGAGAGTAAAGAGCACCTAGGTAGCAAACTATGACAGGAACCAAACCTCACATGTCAGTATTAACACTGAAATAAAAGACCTAAATGCTCCACTTAAAAGGATAGTATTGCAAATTAAATAAAAATCAATAAGACTGGACTATTTTATGCTTACAAGAAACACACCAGAGAGGTAAAGACAACCACAGACTCAAAGTAGAAGACTGAAGAAAGATATACCATGCAAATGGAAACAGAAACAACCAGGAGTAGGTATGATTTTATCAATATCAACAATAAAAAAGACCAAAAAAGGCATTATATAGTGATGCAGGCTTCAATTCAACCAGAAGATGTAACTATCCTAAATATATATGTACCCAATGCCATGGCATCCAGATTCATAAAACAAATAATACAAGACCTAAGAAAAGAGACAGAGAGGAATACAATAATAGTGGGGACTGCAATATCCCACTGAAGGAGTAGAAATATCAATGATGCAGAAAATAAAAAAAGAAATTCTGGACATAAATGGACTCTAGACCAAATGGACCTAATAGACATTAACAATACATTTTACCCAACAAATGCAGAATACAATTTTTCTCATCTACACATGAACATACTCCAAAATAGACCATATGCTTAGCCATAAAGCAAATATCAATAAATTCAAAAAATGAAATTATATGAAATATCATTTCAGACCACAATGGAATAAAATTAGAAATTAATACGAACAATGTTCAACCACACTAAACAGCAAAAATAAAAATAAAGCAGATAACAAAAAAATTCTGAAATGAATGTAAATAGAAACACAGTATACTAAAACCTGTGGGATACAGCAAACTCAGTCCTAAAAGGAAAAGTTTATAGTGTTAAATGCCAACATCAAGAAGATACAAAGATTTTAAATTAACAAACAAATTTCCTACCTCATGAAACTAGAAAAAAAAAGTGTAAACCAAACCTAAAGCTTGTAGTAGAAAAAAAATCAGTGCAGAACTAAATGATTTTTAGCCCAAAAATAAAATAAAATAAAATAAAATAAAAAGATTCAAATAATTAAAAAAATGAGGTTTTTTGAAAAGATAATATTTGATATACTGCCAGCTAGATTAACCAAAAACAATATATTAAGCAAAATTAGAAGAGGTAAATTTTACATCAAAATTGATACCACAGAAATAGACAAGATCATTAGGAACTACTATGAATATCTCTGTGCACAGAAACTAGAAAACCTAGAGGAAATAGATAAATTCCTAGAAACATACAACCTTTCAAAATTGAACTAGAAAAAAATGGAAATCCTGAACAGACCAATAATTAGTAGTGAAATTGAATTAGCATTAAAAAAATACAACCAAACAAACAAAAGATGGATTCAGCTGAATTTTACTAGATGTACAAAGAAGGTATGGCACCAATCTTACAGAAACTATCCCAAAAAATCAAGGAAGAAGGAATTCTCCCTAACTCATACTATGAAGCCAGTATTACCATGATACTAGAACTTGGACATTATGTAAAAAGGAAACTATAGGCCAATATTCATGATGAACATAAATACAAAGATCCTCAAAAAAATAATATAAAACTGAGTCCAATAGCATTTAAAATATATAATACACTATGATCAATTGGGGTTTATTCCAGAAATGTTATGATAATTCCACATATACAAGTTAATAAATGTTATTTGCCACATAATCATAATCATATGATTACCTCAATCGATGCAGAAAAAGCATTATATAAAATTCAACATCCCTTCCTGATAAAGAATATCAACAAACTAGGCATCAAAAAACAAGCCTCAAAATAAAATAAAAAAAAATTAAAACAATATATTACACACCCACAGCCAACATTATACTGAGTAAGGAAGAGCTGAAAGCATTTTCCCTAAGAACTGGAACAGGCCCGCTCTCACCACTTTTATTAAACACTGTACTAAAAGTCTTAAACAGATCAAGCAAGAGAAAGAAATAAAAGGCATTCAAATTTGAATAGAGAAAGCAAAGTTATCTCTGTTCATTGATGGCATAATTGTATACCAAGAAAGCCCTAAAGACTCCTCCAAAAGATTCTTAGATTAAATAAGTGACTTTGGCAAAGTTGCAGAATACAAAATTAACATGCACAAATCAATAGCATTTCTAAACACCAATAACGTTCAAACTGAGAACCAAATCAAGAACTCAATTCAGTTTACACAGACATAAAAATAAATAAGTAAAATACCGCAGAATACATTTAACCAAGGAGGTGAAAGGTCTTTACAAGGAGAATGATAAAACATTGATGAAAGAAATCATAGATGCCACAAACAAACGGAAAAACATCTCATGCTCATGGATAGGTCATTAAAATGACCACACTGCCCAAAGCAATCTACAGATTTAATGCAGTCCTTACCAAATTACCATCATTTCTTACACAATTAATAAAAATAATCCAAAAACTTGTATGGAACCAGAAAAGAGCCTGAATAGCCAAAACAATCCTAAGAAGAAAGAACAAATCTAGAAGCATACCATGTCCTGATTTCAAACTGCACTATAAGGCTATCATAACCAAAACAGTGTGGTACTGATGCAACAGTAGACACATATATCAATGGAACAGAATAGAGAACGCAGACATAAAGCCGTTTAACTACAGTCAACTGATCTTCAACAAAGTTGATAAAAAGACACAGTGGGGAAAGGACACCCTACTCAATAAATTGTGCTGGAAAAATTGCATAGTCATTTGCAGAGAAATGAATTGGACTCTTATCTCCCACTATATACAAATACTAAATCAAGATAGATTAAAGATTTAAATGTGAGACATGAAAGTATAAAAATCCTAGAAGCAAATCTATGAAAAACTCTTCGAGGTATTGGCCTAAGCAAAGAATTTATGATGAAGATTTCAAAAGCAATTGCAACAAAAACAAAAATAGACAAATAGGACTTAATGAAACAAGAAAGCTTCTTAGCACAATGAAGTAAATAACATAGTAAACAGGCAACCTATAGAATGGGAGAAAATATTTGCAACCTATGCAGCTGCCAAATGACTAACATCCAGAATCTATAAGGATCTCAAATAAATCAGAAACAACAACAACAAAAACCCAAATAACTCTATTAAAAAGTGGACAAAGGACATGAACAGAAATTCTTCAAAACAAGATATACAAGCAGCTAACAACCATGAAAAATGTTCAACATTACTAATTGTCAGAGAAATGTAAATTAAAACTACAATGACATACAACCTCACACCAGTCATAATGGCTATTATTGAAAAGGGAACGCTTGTACATATTGGTGGGAATTTCAATTAGTACAAACTCTGTTGGAAACTGTATGGAGATTTGTCAAAGTACTAAATATAGAAATATCCTTCAACCTAGTAGTCCCACTACTGGTTATTTACCCAAAGGAAAAGAAATTATTATATCAGAAATATTCATGCACTTGTATGTTTATCACAGCACTATTCACAAGAGCAAAGTCATAGAATCAACCTAAGTGTCCATCAATGTATCAGGAAAAGGTATATATACACTATGGAATATGACACAGCCACAAAAAAAGTTATATCATTTTTTTTTTTTGCAGTAACATGGACGTATCTGGAGGTCATTGTCCTTAGTGAAATACCTCAGAAACAGAAAATTCAGTACTGTGTGTTCTCACTTGTAAGTGGAAGCTAAACAATGGGTACATGCACATAAAAAGGGTAATAATAGACACTGGGGACTCCAAAAGGAGGTAAGGTGGGAGGAGGTGACGGTTGAAAAATTCCCCACTGGGTATAATGTTCAGGTGATGGGTTCACTAAAAGTATAGACATTACCACTACAAAATATATCCAAGTAAGAAAACTGTATATGTACCTCCTGAATCATAAATAAAAAAGAAAGCAACCCCCCCATATTATCATGTAAATAGATTCAGAAACAGCATTTGACAAAACTCAACATGCTCTCCTGATTGAAACTCTAAATAAATTAGGTGTGTATGTAATGTTCCTCAACATGATAAAGACCACATATGACAAGCCCAAAGCTAACATCATTCTCAGAGGTGAAAATTTGAAAGTGTTTTCACTAAGATCAGGAACAAGACAAAGTCTCTCACTCACAGAACTTCTATTTGAAATAAGTTGTGAAGGTCCTAGCTGGAGCAATTAGGTAAGAAAAATAAATAAAAGTCATCTAAGTTGAAAAGGAAAAAGTGGCCAAGCACAGTGTCTCACACCTGTGGGTTGCAGTACTTTGGAGGCTGAGGTAGCTGGATTGCTTGAGCCCAGGAGTTCAAGATCAGCCTAAGCAACACGGTGAAACCTTGTTTCTACAAAAAATACAACTAGCCAGGCATGATGGCACACCTGCAGTCCCAGCTGCTTGGGAGATTGAGGTGAGAGGATTGCTTGAGCCTGGGAGATTTAGTGAGACTGCAGTGAGCTGTGGTCATGCCACTGCACTTCAGGTGGGGTGACAGAGCAAGATCCTGTCTCAACAACAACAATTAAAAAAAAAACAGAAAGAAAAGGGAAGGAAGGAAGGGAGGGAGGGAGGGAGGGAGGAAGGAAGGGAGGAGAAGGAGTAAAAATAAAATTGTTTCTGTTTACAGATGTCATGATCTTATAATAAAATACTCTTAGAACTGATAAATTCAGTAAAGTTGAAGGACACAAAATCAAAATACAAAAATTAGTGTGTTTCTATGTATTAACAAAAGTATTTTAAAAAATATAGAAAATACTCCCATTTATAGTAGTATCAAGAAGAATAAAATATTTAGAAATAAATGTAACCAAGAAAATTATAGACTTGTACACTGAAAATGTAAAACATTGATAAAAAGAAATTCAATAAAATTTAAGTAAATGAAAAGATGTATCATGTTCATGGATCAGAATAAGTAATATTGTTAAAATTTCTGTACTACCCAAAGTGGCCTACAGATTCAAAGTGATCTCTATCAAAATTCCAATGAAATTGGAAAAGAAAAAAAAATCTTACAGCATTTTATCTAAAATTTTTTATGAAGCTTTTCACTAATTTCATTGTGCCACAATTACTGTGAATATGTCTTATCTTTTAAACAGAGGCATTCTAAATAACAGAGACATTGACTTGAATCCTGATGTTACCACTTTAGTTTATATTAAGTACTTTATATACAGAAAAATAAGACCGAGTACTTGCTTTCGGTTTTATATGGTGCTCCATTTCAGCAAGGATAAAGCCTACGTAGGAAATATCCATAGGGACATCAAATAAGCTCGGAGGCAACTAACCCAGTCTGAGTATAAGGATTTTATAGAGGAGATGACTCTAGTAGATTTCAGAAAGGTGAAGAAGGATGCATGCGGATCCTTCCTATCTTTTTGTGGAAAACAATATTCGCAAAGGTAGTGAGATAGGAAATATCCTTACAGAGTGGTATAGAGCAAGCTTACAATATGAGGCATGAGTAAAAGAAGATAAAGGTGGAGAGGTAGGAAGGATTCATATGCTAAAGCATCTAGTGCACTAAATACTAGACCAGGTATCTTGGATTTTTCATTCCAAAGACTGATTTAATCAAGGCAGTGTGACCTTGGTTTGTATATATGTAAAACGGAGATAGTTCTTACGTCAAATGCTGTTTAAAAAAGAAATAACATAATACACACAAAGCTCTTAACAGATGCTTGTCAGAGAGGAGACATCCAAAAATGTTAGTTATCTCCCCTTTGCTTTATTCACACTATCTTTAAGAAGTCCAAGTCCATGAACCTACTCTTTGAGATAGTCCTAGATAGGGGTGTAAGTTTCAGGGGCATCGCCCCCTGAGCCCATGCCTTCTTCACTGGTACTCTCACATGTTCTCTCTTCTGGGAATTCCTGATGCTCAGTTCTGCTCTGGGGCTCATTTTGGCATGGACACTGATTGCACTCCTATGACTTGGGATAAGCATTTTCCCTTCAAATGCTTTCAGAGCTATAAGATAGGCTAGCTATTCTTTAAGAGAGTAGATAATTTACTCTTCCATGGACCATAATACTCTTTCAGTTTTAAAGTCTTTTTCGTTGTTAAACTTGGAGCTTTTACAATTTAAATTTCTGGGCCACAACTCATATGAGTGATACCATACTGCTCTATCCAGGACTGGGCTCGTATATTTAAAATTTTTCCTAACTTAGTATCTCCCTAAGTTTCCTGGGCTCTACCTCTCACCAGAAAACACCCAAAGCAGAGGACTCTAGTGTACCCTGCTCATTAAAGGATACGTGAAACAAGATTGAGAGTCTATTTACAGCCCCACAGTCTTTTTCACCATTTGTCTCACATAGTCTAAGAATGTTCATGAAAATGGAATTTGTTATGGTCTTTTCTTTTTTTTAATTACCAAAGGCCTCATTTTTTTATTATACTTTAAGTTCTGGGGTACATGTGCAGAACGTGCAGGTTCGTTACATAGGTATACACGTGCCTTGGTGGTTTGCTGCATCCATCCCCCATCATCTACATTAGGTATTTCTTCAAATGTTACCCTCCCCAACCCCTCCACCCCCTGCTATCCCTCCCCTAGCCCCCTACTCCTTTACAGGCCCCAGTGTGTGATGTTCCCCTCCCTGTGTCCATGTGTTCTCATTGTTCAACACCCACTTATAAGTGAGAACATGTGGTGTTTGGTTTTCTGTTCTTCAGTCAGTTTGCTGAGAATGATGGTTTCCAGCTTCATCCATGTCTCTGCAAAGGACATGGACTCATTCTTTTTTAAGGCTGCAAAGTATTTCATCGTTTGTATGTGCCACATTTTCCTTACCCAGTCTGTTTTTGATAAGCATTTGGGTTGCTTCCAAGTCTTTGCTATTGTAAGCAGTGCCACAATAAACATACCTGTGCATGTACATAATAGAACGATTTATAATCCTTTGGTTATATACCCAGTAATGGGATTGCTGAGTCAAATGGTATTTCTATTTCTAGATCCTTGAGGAATTTCCACACTGTCTTTCACAATGGTTGAACTAATTTACACTCCCACCAACAGTGTAAAAGTGTTCCTATTTCTCTACCTCCTCTCCAGCATCTGCTGTCTCCTCATTTTTTAATGATCACCATTCTAACTGGCGGAGATGGTATCTCAATGTGGTTTTATTTGCATTTCTCTAATGACCAGTGATGATGAGCTTGTTATCATACGTTTGTTGCCTGCATAAATGTCTTCTTTATTTATTTATGGATAGAAGTGTCTGTTTATATCCTTTGCCCATTTTTGATGGGGTTGTTTGCTTTTTTCCTGTAAATTTTTTTAAGTTCTTTGTAGATTCTGGATATTAGCCCTTTGTCATATGGGTAGATTGCAAAAATTTTTCCCATTCTATTGATTGCCAGTTCACTATGATGATTGTTTCTTTTCCTGTGCAGAAGCTCTTAAGTTTAATTAGATCCCATTTGTCTATTTTGGCTTTTATTGCCATTACTTTTAGTGTTTTAGTCATGAAGTCCTTGCCTATACCAATGTCCTGAATGGTATTTACTAGGTTTTCTTCTAGGATTTTTATGTTGTTGGGTCTTATGTTTAAATCTTTAATCCATCTGGAGTTAATTTTTGTATAAGATGTAAGGAAGGGAGAATGGGATCCAGTTTCAGCTTCAATATGGCTTGCCAGGTTTCCCAACACCATTTTTTAAATAGGAAATCCGTTCACCATTGCTTGTTTTTGTCAGGTTTGTCAAAGATCAGATGGTTGTAGATGTGTGGCATTACTTCTGAGGCTTCTGTTCTGTTCCATTGGTCTATACCTCTGTTTTGATACCAGTACTATGCTGTTTTGATTACTGTAGCCTTGTAGTATAATTTGAAGTCAGGTAGCATGATACCTCCAGCTTTGTTTTTTGTTTGGTATTGTCTTGGCTATGCGGGCTCTCTTTTGGTTCCATATGAAGTTTAAAGCAGTTTTTTTTTCCAATTCTGTGAAGAAGGTCAATGGTAGCTTGATGGTGATAGCATTGAATGTATAAATTACTTTGGGCAGTATGGTCATTTTCATTATATTGATTCTTCGTAACCATGAGCATGGAATGCTTCTTCATCTGTCTCCTCTCTCATTTCCTTGAGCAGTGGTTTTTAGTTTTCCTTGAAGATGTCCTTCACATCCCTTATTAATTGTATTCCTAGGTATTTTATTCTATTTGTAGCAATTGTGAATGTGAGTTCCCTCATGATTTGGCTCTCTGTTTGTCTGTTATTGGTGTATAGGAATGCTTGTGACCTGGCTACTTTTTTTTTTAAGTTTTTAAGAGATAGCGTCTTGCTATGTTGCCCAGGCTGGTGTCTAGCTCATGGCCTGAA
>CAUYLG010048119.1:0-78976 GCA_963573385.1 Cacajao melanocephalus | reverse complement strand
ATGTTTTGATACAGGCATGCAATGCATAGAAATCACATCATGTAAAATGGGATATCCATCCCCTCAAGCATTTAAGCACTGTGGTTACATTCAGAGTGTAATTAAAAAGTAAAAATTACTGCTCACTTTTCTTAAGAAAATTCCAGAGAAAATGTTTTGAAATTGGAGTGAACGATGGATGAGTAAAGACAAAAATTTTAGACGGTAATGCATGACTAAATCCTGGGGCTGCTGCTCCATTCCGCCCACTCAGGCATGGAATATAGATGATGGAAATCTTTGAGGGGAGTTTCCTCGGGTATTTCCTGGCAATTTCAAGTTTTATACACATCTTAAGGTTGGGTTTTGGTAAGTGTTAACCAAATGAAACTTTTGGCAGTGCTTAATAACTGAGGTGGAAGGGACAAAAAACTAAGAGTTTTCTCTTCTGGGGAGTGTTTTCCAGCAGACTTTTTTTTTTTTTTTTTTTTTTCATTTTCTTTTTTAAACCATCATAAGCAAGTGGAAGATTTCCAGGACTAATTTTCTGGTATTTTTTTTTTTTAAGACTATGGTTGTTTTTTTTTTTTTTTTCCTTAGAGCAGTTTTAAGTTTATAGCAAAACTGAACAGAAGGTGCAGAGATTTCCCATATATCCCTTTCCCACATGTGTAGCTTCACCAATATCAATCTCACCACCAGAGCAGTACATTTGTTTCAGTTGATAAACCTGCAATGACACATCAGTATCACCCAAAGTTAATAGTTTACACAGGGTTCACTCTTTGCGTTGGACATTGTATGGGTTTGGACAAATGTCCAGTGAAACGTATCCACCATTATAGTATCACATAGAGTACTTCTCCTGCCTTAAAAATCCTCTGTGCTCTGCTAGTTCTTCCGCTCAACCCTGGCAACCACAGGTCTTTGTACTGTCTCTGTAAGTTTTGCCTTTTCCTTGTCTGGAATTTTTTTGAGACTGGTTAATTGGTATCAAACTAGTTTTTAGTTGGGAACATGTCCATTTCTTCATCTTTTGCAGTTCTTTAAACAACTTGTTTTTGGTTTGTTAGCTTGTTTGGTTTGTTTTGTATGGAGCAGGCTTGGTTAACAACATTCAAGTGTCCTAAGCACCAAACCAGACACAACAATAGGATCCTTGCACGTTTCTCACCTGGGTCCCCACCCCCAGGGGACACGGAAGGGTGATGAAATGGAAGACTGCCTCCCACTCTGATCTTTGTCCTGGTCAGAGGGCCAAAAAGAACGCAGCTGGTAATAGTATCGGGAAGGAATTGAATACCAATATTTCTGAAGGTGACATCTTTCCGTTGTCCTAGATCTAGGGTAAATTTAATTCTTCAGCATGAAAAAAGCCACTGTATTCAGTTACCAGTCGACTGAGCCATCCATTCTGTATGTTTATCTGGAATCTTGTCACTCTTCATGAGTTGGTAGACTCTTTAGTTGGTTATATGTTTGTCATTGTATGTTATTCATGGAAGCAAGATACTTGTTTATTGTGATACCAAATTGAATAAAGTGATTGAGAATTACATATTTACAGGGTAGTTTACTGAAGGAGCTACCTGAAGCCATTCTTAATCCAAAGCAATAAAACGAATGTTATTAACAACAAAAGGAGACACATAAGTTATTGAGCAAGTAAAGATCTTCTGAGAACTTTGAGCAGTCATAAATTCCACCAGCAAGCTTGTACTGAGATGCAGAAACAAGCCCCTCATCTTGTTGTTTTGTCTATTTGCCTTTCTAATGAGGCACACCTGGTTTTGCAATCCAGGCTATAAGGAAGAGATTGTTTTTTTCAATAAGGAAAACAAGTGATTGAAAAATTGTAAAATTATATATTGAATAGGAATAAATCATCAGTTGTTTTGGGGATGCAACTATAAAATATATACATATAAGTATTGGTAAATACTTTTGTCTTACCATCTTTTTGATTTATTTTCGAATTGTGTTGTTTTTCAAAAGTAGAAAGGATGACTATAGTGCACTTTTCATTACATTAAGAAGATGCAAAAAAATATTTTCCTTTTCTGTATTTTTCTGTTATAACCATCATTTGTTATTGTTAGTTGTGAAAGACTTGGTAAGAGTTAAAATAATAAAAGTTAGAAATGAAAGCTAGATTCAGGAACAGAATTATGTTGAGTGTTTAGAGCATACATTAAAGATAGATTCATTGAATCTCTAGATTATTAAAATATGTATTAATTCAGCAGAAACCCTTTGGATCTATTGGTGTCTTTGTCTTTGTCATTTTGTTTTCGTTTTTGTTTTGTTTTGTTTTTTGAGATGGAGTCTTGCTCTGTTGCTCAGGCCAGAGTGCAGTGGTGTAATCTTGGCTCACTGCAATCTCTGCCTCCTGGGTTCAGGTGCTTCTCCTGCCTCAGCCTCCCAAGTAGCTGGGATTATAGGTAGGCACCACCACACTGGGCTAATTTTTGTATTTTTAGTAGAGAGAGGGGTTTCACCAGGTTGGCCAGGCTGGTTTTGAGCACCTGACCTCAGTTGATCTGCCTCCCTAGGCCTCCCAAAGTGCTAGAATTACAGGCATGAGCCACTACCCTTGGCCACCTTTGTCTTTTTAAGAGGTCATTTTGCTTTTGGGGGACATTAAAAATTGGTTACTTTTATGTTTTATAAAAGTGTCAAGTTGTCCTATAAACTATAACAATTTTATATGCAATGCTGAAAAGGTTGGACTTTGAATTTTCTTAACTTTGGGATGTTAAAGTAAGAGTAAATAGTAAATTACAGTCTCCCTTGATTTTATACAGAAAAAAATGTAAAGTTGTACTAATATCTTCTAAAATATTTTTATGTGAAAAGCCTGTTTTGGCCTTGTCCTATTGGATTTTCTGGTCTGAGCTGCCTTACTATAGTTGAGCATAGGAAATATAATGCTAAATTTCCCTTTTCTTATTTTGGTTTACACAAGAAAAGTATTGGGCAGCGTACAGTGGCTCACACCTGTAATCCCATTTCTTTGGGAGGCTGAGGCAGCAGGATCACTTGAGTCCAGGAGTTTGAGACCAGCCTGGGCAATGTAGCCAGACTCCGTCTCTACCAAAATATAAAAATTAGCTGAATGTGCACACCTGTGGGTCTCAGCTAGCCGGGAGGCTGAGGTGGGAGGATCACTTGAGCATAGGAGTTTGAGGCTGCAGTGAGCTATGATTGTGCCATTGCACGCTGACCCTGTCTCTTAAAAATAAAAAAGAAAGAAATGATTGGAAAATGCACAGTCAGCAATTACTGGTTTCAAATGTTTTTGTAAAAAAGATGAATCACGTTGACAGATTAGCAGTTTGTCTTATTTAAAATAGGTAATCACTCTGACAACATGATTATCTTGTTAGATATCTTATTTAAAACAAATGGGTTGAGTGATAGGAGATTCTTTTGGAAACTCAGAGATGGCCTGTGATGAAGCCTAAATATCACTGTGAAAGTCTTTACCTGCTTTCTCCAGCCTGGTGACCATCCCAGCCTGGTCAACATGGTGAAATCCCATCGCGACAAAAAATACAACAAAATTAGCTGGGCTTGGTGGCACATGCCTGTAATCCCAGCTACTGGGAAGGCTGAGACACGAGAATCTCTTGAACCCAGAGGCAGAAGTTGCAGTGAGCTGAGATCGTGCCACTGTGCTCCAGCCTGGGTAACAGAGCAAGACCCTGTGTCCAAAAAGAAAGTCTTTACCTGCTTCCTGCAGGTACCCTTTCTTTTTTTTTTTTTGCAGATTTGCTGCCTGTTGCTGGTAGCCAGGATTCCCTTCATTTTGCTGTTTTCCTTCTCATTACTTGGTCCTATGTACTTGTCTTAGACCAATTTTCTTCTTGTGGGATATTTGCTTATGCCTTTATTCTGTTCTACCAATATGACCTCTAAACTCAAAAAGTTGGTACTCTTGAAGTTAGGATATTAAGATGTGGTGGTAGCGCTGGGCGCGGTGGCTCACGCCTGTAATCCTAGCACTTTGGGAGGCTGAGGTGAGTGGATCACAATGTCAGGAGATTGAGACTATCCTGGCTAACAGAAAATATGAAAAATACGAAAAATTAGCTGGGCATGTTGGCATATGCCTGTTATCCCAGCTACTTGGGAGGCTGAGGCAGGAGAATCGCTTGTGCCTGGGAGGTGGAGGTTGCAGTGAGCCAAGATCGTGCCACGGCCCTCTAGACTGGGCGACAGAGCAAGACTCTGTCTCAAAAAAAAAAAAAATGTGGTTAGAATACAGGCCTGCAGCAACATTCTAGTGCTTTGATATTCCTTTTAAGCAGATAAGTGAATACTGTGTGTTTTTTAATTGGAGGAGTGTGTCTTAGTCAAACTTGCAGTGACTGTGGATTTTCACTAAATATCCTACTCTCCTAATTATTTAAGGTCATTTTAAAGAAGAATGAGAAAGTAACCCAAATCAGTAGACAGGATTAGTTATGTGGCTTTTTTTTTAGCTTTACTGTCTTTCATTTACTCAGTAACTTGATGCCTTTTTGCATCTCCTGTCAAATGTCTTCTGTTCTTCAGTTTCTTGCACATGGAGTGTACCTCTCCAACAACACTCAGCATATTTGACTTGTTTTGTTGGTGTTTGGATGCGTCATGGTACTTCTTTGATTAGGTTGTTCACTTGCTGCTTCTGAGCCAGAGACACACCTGAGACTTTGTAGCGTCTTCAGAGCCTCTCAGATGTTTGCTGAATTATGGTTCGGTCTTTTGTGATGTCTTTTTTTTTTTTTCTGAGACAATGTCTTACTCTGTCACCCAGGCTGGAGTGCAGTGGGGTGATAATAGGTTACTGTAGCCTCGAACTCTTGGGCTCAGGTGATGATTCTCCTACCTCAGCCTCCTGAGTAGCTGGGACTACAGGAACACCCTACCATGCCTGGCTAATTTTTGTGTTTTTTGTAGGGACAAGGTTTTGCTGTGTTGCTCAGGCTGGTCTCAAAATCCACCTGCCTCAGTCTCCCAAAGTGGTGGGATTATAGGCGTGAACCGCCATGCCTGGCCTGAGAAATATCTCATTTTCTTTGTTATTCACATACTCAGTGAAAATCCCAGGTAGTACTACAATGATTATCTGGCTTTATTTAGCTTCCCAATTCCCTCCCGCTCCCAGCGTTCTTCCAGCATTCCCATTGTGCCTCTATGACTGGTCTTAGCCTTGAATGGGTCCTTCATTTTGACCACTGAAGCAAAGCAAAATTCTTGCCTTATTATATCTAAGTTTTAGAATTACTGGAATTTGAGCATGACCTAGTTGTTTGGATTGAATTAGTCATTGTTTTTAATTTCACAAAGGTTATTCACTATCTCTTTCGTTAAGCTTTATTAATATTGATGCGTCTTGGCTTTTCTTTTTATTAACAGGCTGCTTTGAGCTCTCTGGGACTTTGTTTTATGTAAAAATGAAAACCTTAATCAGGCACTAGGAGAAACAAATACTGTGCAGAATAGAATTCTAGAAGGGTAGAAAGGCCTTTGGAGTATTCAAATTATTTTAAGTATTGAGTGCCTCTTCTTTAAACCCTAGAATAGAATCTCAAGTCCATCCCTGCACAAGTAGTTTAGAATTTCCTAAAGTATTTTTTCTTTAAAAATTTTTTTTCCTTTTTTTTTTTTTTTTTTTGTGAAATAGAGATAGGGCCTTGCTATGTTGCCCAAGCTGGTCTTGATCTCTTGGCCTCAAGTTGTCCTCCCTACTCAGCCTCCCTAAGTGTTGGGATTAGAGGTGTGAGCCACCACACCCAGCCAGTGTTTTTTGTTTAATGGGTATTTTATTCCATACTCTGAAGTTATTCCCCGTTGTCTGTGAAGAGGTTGAGGGGCTTTAGCTCGGTAATACTCGAGGGGAACGAAAGAGGAAGGCTGGAATTGGACATTTCTGGTTGTCTTCTCATCTACCCATTAACTTGCTTCTATCCATGGGAGAGCCTCCCCCACCCCCCTTTTTTTTTTGAGACTGAGTCTCACTCTGTCGCCCAGGCTGGAGTACAGTGTCGCTGTCTGGGCTCACTGCAACCTCCATGTCTTGGGTTCAAGTGATTCTCCTGCTTCAGGCTCCCGTGTAGCTGGGATTACAGGCGCCTGCTACCATGCCCGGCTAATTTTTATATTTTTAGTAGAGACGGGGTTTAACCATGTTGGCCAGGCTGGTCTTGAACTCCTGACCTCAAGTGATCTACCTGCCTTGGCCTCCCAAAGTGCTGGGATTATAGGTATGAGCCACTGTGCCCAGCCCTTGGGAGCCCTTTTTGATTAAGGACACCTGACCATCCATCCATTATGGCATCAGAGTACCTTTTGGTTTTGTTTTGTTTTGTTTTTTTGAAAACCAGTGGCGGGTACAGGCCCAGTCTCCTGCCCTCTCTTGTCTCTGGCAGCCTTGGCGTCCCTGTTACCTGTGGATGGAAATCTGCTTTGTGTTTCCAGTTTCTGTGGAAAGCACATCAGGTAGGGTCTGCCTAGGGCAGGCCCAGCCAGGTCTCAGGCCTCTCTGGTTCAGCTTTGCTTTTCTTTTTGTTTTTGTGTTGAGATGGAGTCTTGCTCTGTCACCCAGGCTGGACCATTTTAAAGTGAATTATTCCATGGCATTTACTGCATTCCCAGTGCTGTGTACTTGCCACATCTAAGCCAAGCTGTTTTGGAGGTGAGGGGCAGATAGATTGATGGCATTCCTCCTGGGGCAAATTGATTGGCAATTCTTTTGCCAGGCTTTGTAGCAACTTTCTTTCCATGCTATGACTTAAGAGGAGTAGGGATTTTGGGGCTGGGCCTGGGAATGCCATGTTGACTGGACATCTTTGACATGGTTGTGGGGATTCTTTTACTGTGGGTGAGAGGACAGAAAGGAGGGCATCCAGGCCTCCTGGTCTGCTCTGGGGTGTATGTGATGTGACTTAATGAGGGGCTGACATAAATGGGGCTCTGTAAAGAACACATGGAAGATAAGTACAAATAAATGCTGTGTAATTCCTGTCTTCTGCATAGGTTTTTTTTTTTGAGATGGAGTCTTGCTCTGTCGCCCAGGCTGGAGTGCAGTGGTGTGATTTTGGTCATTGCAGCCTCTGCCTCCTGGGTTCCAGCAATTCTCTTGCCTCAGGCTCCTAGGTAGCTAGGATTACAGGTGTACACCATCACACCTGACTCATTTTTCTGTATTTTTAGTAGAGACGGGGTTTCACCATGTTGGCCAGGCTGGTCTCGAACTCCTGACTTCTCTGCCTGCCTTGGCCTCCCAAAGTGCTGGGATTACAGGTGTGAGCCACTGAACCTGGCCTAGAGCTTTTTCTTTTTAAACATAAATTTTGAGTTCAGCTCCTGGAATAGCTGGGAAGACCTTATGAAGGTAGGGTGGCAGCAGGTGGTGATGGTGGCAGTGATACAAATTTAGACAACTACCAAATTAGATAATTGCCATCAATCGCTGTTGAATACCTGCTCTATACAGAAGTTTGTACTGAACTGGGAGTTCTAGGAAAATAAAATAAAATACATGATCTTGGCCATGGGGAGCTGTGTTGGGATCTTGGTTAATGTCATTGTTGATTCTTGTAAATACGGAATCTGACCTCATATGGAGAAAATCATTTGTATATTTGAAAGATACTTTTGGGAGGAACCTTGGCTTTTGATTTTCCAGAAAAAAATGTGATCCTGCTGAGCAAAGCATGCTACAGCTTTGGATTTCCTTCATATGTATGAGTAGGTGGAAAGTAATGCTCAAGTCATTCTTTTGAGTTAATTTTCAGTTTGGATTATTTGTTGGTGAGAAGTCTCAGGCAGAACTTGTGAGGATGCTGGAAAAAGAAGTTCATTGTACATGAGGATTTCTAAAAACTTTCCAAACTAATCAGCCTCTTCTTCAGGAGTCCTTACCTTTTTTTTTGAGATGGGAGTCTCGCTCTGCTGCCCAGGCTGGAGTGCAGTGGCGCGAGCTTGGCTCTCGCCACTGCCTCCCAGGTTCAAGTGATTCTGTGGTTCAAGTGACTTCTGCCTCCTGGGTTCAAGTGATTCTCCTGCCTCAGCTTCCCGAGTAGCTGGGACTACAGGCATGTGCCACCATGCCTGGCTCATTTTTGTATTTTTAATAGAGAACGAGGTTTCACTATGTTGGCCAGGCTTGTCTCGAACTCCTGACCTCATGTGATACTCCTGCCTCGGCTTCCCAAACTGCTGGGATTATAGGTGTGAGTCACCGTGCCTGGCAGTAGTCCTTACCTTTCTTGTCATTTATAGACTTGCTCCCATTTGGGGAAGGATTCAAATCATCCGTCATTTCCGGACACCAAAGACTATATGAACGCTGACTCCAAAGACAGCATCCATTAAAGTGCATACCATCATAATGAAAATATATGACTGTTGGATTTCCTTGCTGAGAGAGGCTTTGATGAAATACTTTTCTACTATTAGCATATTAAATGTTGAGGAAAATTAAAGGGTTAGTTTTCTTAGATCCTCTTTATTCTTAAAATGAAGCCTATGGTATTAACATTAGTACTAGTTTATATTAGTAGTAAATTTTAGGCCTATAGAAAAAGCCTCCCTCCCTCCCTTCCTCCTCAGTCTTTCTATCTATTCTTCCTTCTCTCCTTTTTTCCTTTTTTCTTTTCTTTTTTTTGAAAAGAAGGACTTTTAAAAAAGGTAATGGAAAGGGAAAATGCAAAATCAGATATTTTTCCTGGGTGCCATTGTTTGAATTACCAACTTTATTATTGTTTCAATGAGTCTTGTTTTTTTTTTCTTTTTTTTGAGACAGAGTCTCATTCTGTCGCCAGGCTGGAGAGCAGTGATGTAATCTTGGCTCACTGCAACCTCTGCCTCCTGTGTTCAAGTGATTCTCCTGCCTCAGCCTCCCAAGTAGCTGGGACTACAGGCGCGCGATACTACGCCCAGCTGATTTTTGTATTTTTTGTAGAATGGGGTTTCACCGTGTTGGCCAGGATGGTCTCAATCTCTTGACCTTGTGATCCACCTGCCTTGGCCTCCCAAAGTGCTAGGATTACGGGCGTGAGCCACTGTGCCCAGTCTGACTCCTGTTTTTCATGTCATAAAGGTTATTGTGTTAACCACCACATCCGTCTCCTTATTTTTGGGGAAAAATAGAATAGGTGACAATGTTGACATTTTCTCATGTTGTAGAGACGGTGCTAAGTGCCTCTTAGGGGCAATCTAGTTTAATCCCCACAGCAACCCTGGGAAGTGGGTATTATTACTGTCTTTGCTTTCAGAAGGAAAAATTGACATTTAGAAATTAAGTGAATCCGCAGAGTTAGAGAACTCTGGGGCGTCAGCCCAGGGCCTTAGCTCTGATCCACCATCCTGTGGGTCTCAGTTAGGTTGCCATTGATTTCCAGAGTACACCAACTCACCTGCTCTCCCTTCATATTCTAAGTTCTGGGCAGACAGGATCTGGTACTGCATGGGAGCTGCCTGTGCAGAGGTCAGTGGAGGTCATGGTCAGGTGGAGGTAAAATGGGGAGAGTGCCATCAGAGGTCTCAGAGAGAAGGGTTCCCGAAAAGGCCACACTGCAGTTGAGTGCAGAGGATGATTTCCAGTTAACCACCTGAAGAAGGGAGGTGGAGCATTTCAAGTTTGAATGCCATTTGAAAGGCATGGAGCAGACAAACACTTCAGCAGGCCAAGGGGTGGGCATGTGTGCACAGATGCATTTTGCATTTAGAAATTATAATAAGGGAGAGGCTTCTTTGTTTAAATGACATTCATGGACTGGTAAACACTTGCCAGTGACCCACTGGCCCATCAACTAGAGTTTTGGAAGCATTATTCTGGCCTGTCCCTTTGTCATTGAGCTGGGCTCTCTTGAGACCTTGGAAGAGATTTATGGCTGGGAAAACAGAAGAATAGTTTCACATGATTTGCTCAGACTCATAATCAAGTTATTGTTAAGCTGACAGAACACCTGCTCTGCAGAGCCATGTTTATGTGTGCTACTGGTCACTTTCACTATGTCTGAGTAGAGGGAGAAGAGGAGCGTTGGTTATTCATTCTAACATTAACCAGAGAGCCACATGCCTCTGTAATCCCTAGGAATGTATCCCAGAACATCAATTTTCCTTGGTCTGAAGCTTACCCTAACAGATCCTGCAATGAAGGCGAATTTGGATCTGACACAATTACCATTTTATTGTGGGCTAAGTTTCACTATATTTACTTTATGCTTTTTTGTGTATGACACTATCACTGACTGAAAATGCCATTTTTATTAAATTTGCATTAATGGAACACCATAGTTTTTTTGTTTTGTTTTGTTTGAGGCAGGATCTCACTCTGTCACCCAGGATGGAGTGTGCAGTGGCACAATCACAGCTCACTGCAGCCTTGACTTTCTGGGTTTGAGTGATCCTCCCTCCTCACCCTCCCCGGTAGTTGGGACTACAGGTACATGCCACCATGCCATTAGTTTTTGTATTTTTTGTAGAGACAGGATTTTGCCACATTGTCTAGGCTGGTCTCCAACTCCTGGGCTCCAGTGATCCAATCACCTAAGTGCTGGGATTACAGGTATGTGCCACTGCGCCCAGCCCTGGACCACAATGTCTATGTACTTCATTTCTTAGACACCACTTACCACGCTATGACAGTGGTTTTGTTCCCCTCCCCT
Source organism: Cacajao melanocephalus (assembly GCA_963573385.1). NCBI lineage: Eukaryota > Metazoa > Chordata > Mammalia > Primates > Pitheciidae > Cacajao > Cacajao melanocephalus. Next base: position 68,339 of record CAUYLG010048119.1, on the reverse strand, counting down.
TCCCTCACCTTTCATCCTCTCTCTTTCTCTCTTTCTTTCTGGGTCTTTCTCTGTCTCGAAGGCTGGAGTGCAGTGGCTTGATCTTGGCTCACTGCAACCCATGCCTCCCGGGTTCAAGCAGTTCTCCTCAGCCTCCTGACTAGCTGGGACTACAGGCATGCACCACCGTGCCCAGCTAATTTTTGCATTTTTAGTAGAGATGGGGTTTTACCATGTTGGCCAGGCTGGTCTCGAACTCCTGACCTCAGGCAATCCGCCTGCCTCGGCCTCCCAAAGTGCTGGTATCACAGGTGTGAGCCACTGAGCCCAGCTGACAGTGGTTTCTTGCATCTTATCATCATTTGAGTTTGTCTTCCCTTGCCTGCCAACTTATCAAAGTATCCTTAATTACATTTAGTCAAATCCTAGGAAGGACAAGGTATTTTTAAATGTTACTTGATATTTTGTTTATCTTTGCTTTATAGTTTGACTTGAAATAGTTGGGATATTGTGTTGTTTTCGAATTGAAGCATTATAATATGGTGGTTAGTTGCAAGAGCTTTGGTAGTAGACTGCTGGGTTCTGATCCCTGTGCCACTGCTTCTTAATTGTGTGACTTTAGGCATCATGACAGTTTGTCTTGGTCCTGAGGGTTGAGATACACATGTTAAATGCTTAGAACAAGCTTGACACCTGGTAAGAGCTCAGCAGGAGTCTGCTGCTGTTTGCACTATTCCAGAAGGTATAAGAGTCGAAACATACATTTAGAAAAGTGGTAAGTTTGTGGATAAAAACTCTTTTCTTCATAGAAGAGGTGGAATACAGTGTGAATGTGATCTCTGTTCATATGAACATCTTAGGCTCTTTTAAAAATACTTTTTCTTTTTTATAAAAACTTATAAAAAATTCGGAGGGTAGAAGAAAAGACAGGAAAATTTCTTGTGGTGGCCATCTAAAATAATCACTACACATTTTGCTCTGTGTCTTTTAGTTTTGTTTCCTCCTTAAGGTTATGTTTTTAAAATACATAGTTGTAATTGTATAAATAATTCAAACACTGATTTTTTTAAACTTATGCTAATATGAATATAATTTCCTGTGATTAGTATTTATATAGTAATTTAAAATGTTTGCATAATAGTACATCAAGGTGATTTTTTAGCTTTGTTTATTTAACCTTGTGTTCTTTTTGTTTATCCAACCATTTGTACTCTTGTTCCCAGTTTTTGTTGTGAGTAATTCTCTGATGACAGTATTTCTTTATGGAAGCTCTTTCATATTTGAGCAGTAATCCCCAAAGTAGAATCATTGAGTCAAAGGCAAAGAATGTCATTAAATCTCAGTACACGTTTGCATTGCTTCCCATGAGGATGAGCACATCAGATGCAAGGTGTTTTTCACTGCACTTCCCCAACAGTCGGGATCATCTATAAAATGCACTAACATTTAATGGAAAACAATATGTCACTGATGACTCAACATTTTAACTAGTGGATGTGAATGTTTTCATGTATAAATGTTGCCTAATTGTGTTGCTGCTTTTCTGAACCCTCTAATAACATCTTTTGGCATCATCTTAGTGTTTTTTTTTCTGTTTTTCAATCACAGTGTTTTATCAGTTTGTATTAACTCTTCATATATGAAAGATAACCTTTTGTCTATCATACTTAAGGCATTTTTTTCTAGCTTATTTGCCTCTTTGCTTTAAAAACCTCTGATGTTTTGAAGTATTAAATTTCATTCAGTATATTAATAGCTTCCACTGTGATTTCATCTAGAGCTTAAAAAAAACCCTATAACATAATTTTTCTAAATATAAAAAAAGTACTATCTACATGTGGATGGTAGATTCATTAGCAAAGGCCCTTTTTCATAACCCCTCCCCAAACTCTCTCTTCTATAAAATCTTTTTTTTTTTTTTTTTTGGAGACAGAGTTTTGCTCTTGTTCCTAGGCTGGAGTGCAATGGTGCATGATCTCGGCTCACTGCAACCCCTGCCTCCCGGGTTCAAGCGATTTTCCTTCCTCAGCCTCCTGAGTAGCTGGGATTATAGACACCCACCACCACACCTGGCTAATTTGTTTTTCTTTTTGTATTTTTAGTAGAGAAGGGGTTTCACCATATTGGCCAGGCTGGTCTTGAACTCCTGACCTCAGGTGATCTGCCCCCAACCCCCTTGGCCTCCCAAAATGCTGGGAATACAGGTGTGGGCCACCATGCCTGGCCTGTAAAATCTTTTTTGCTGATTTCTTCCAGAGAAAATAAAGCATGTATTTTCATATATTTTAACATGAATGAGATTATGCTATATTCATTGTTCTGCACCTCACATTTTATCACTTCAAAATATATTTTGGAGATGCCTCCATATGAACAGTTATAAGCCTATTGTAGAAGATTATTGTGTGTATGTGTATGTGTAGAATGTCATAGTATATTCTGCAAATACAGTATTCTAATGGATGTACTGTTTAGTCACACCTATACTGACAGATCTTTGATCCTTTCCAGATTGTTAAACTAAGTACGTTCTTTACCTTCCAGTGGTTTAAGAAATACTCAGTTTTATTTCCTTCAGGGTTAATAATCCCTCTCTGTGCTCAGAACACTCTTGAGATGCAATGAGAAAAAGACAAATCTCTAAATCAAAATGGTGAGACCTAAGAAAAGCCTTAAGGGTTATGAAGACTTCACTTTGTGATTTAAAACAAGGTAACTTTGAAAAATTGACTTTGGTGATGCATATTGGAACACCATTGTTTTCAGCATAATTATGCATTTCACAGCTTAATTCAGCCATTACATGTGGTGCAGTGTTTAGACATAGCAATAATTACAAATTGTACGTGTTTACAGATAAACATGCCGCTGATCAAAATAAAAACAGTGGCAGCAAGAATGATGCTCTGTCCGTGTAAGAGATCAATGAAAAATAATTGAGAATGACTGTATCTCATGGACTCAAAACATTGTGTCTGCCGTTCTGTTTTCTAAAGAAAACTCACCCGTGCCACGTGGTCGTTTTTATTTGTATCCTGTAACCAGCCTCTCGAGTTTCACATGGTTGTATTTTCTAGACCTAAGCTTGGTGCATTTTGCACAGGAAATGTTTCTTGGATGTTTTATCCTCATACCAAGCAGGAATTTAAAATTTAAGAGATTACCCAGACTCTTTGCTTTTCCGTACATGTGCTAAAGAAAGAGTGGGTTTAACCCAGCACACTAAAATGTGTTTGACTTGTAACAAACAACAACAAAAAAAGGGTAAGCAATTAAATCCTGGTATGGTTGCTTTTGTGTTTAAACCATACTCAATGGCATATGTGTTTTTTTGAGGCTAACGAAATCCCCAGTCAGATTCTTGGGAGTTTTTTCACAGGGCTCATTGAAGTGTTTGCTATTTAAAATCCTTCCTCTCATGCTAAATGCCAAGTCAATGCAGACAGTATGGTGGAACAGAGCTGGTCACGTTTTCCCTGGACATGCTATTAGAAAATATATTCACTGGGATTCTCTTGACTCATGGCATAGCTGAGGTGCCTTTGATTCAGGAGGGCTGTTGCTTATGAATTGCATGTGGAAGAACTAAAAATAGAAATGTGAATTTTCCAGGAGAACACTGATACCAAAAATGGCTCACTAGTCTGCCTAGAGCTGGGCTGTTTTGTGCCCAAGGTACAGTCATAAGAACTGGGATGCAAAGCCCTGTAGGGTGCATTTGTCCCCTTCGCTGACACCACTCGCCCCTAGATGGCTCGCGAGTGGCACTGCCCGGTTGTCTCTGTCTCTCTCTTGCACGATGTTCTGCTGCCTGTCTGGGATGGAGCAGGTGTTCTTTTGAATGTATTTGTTAAGCCTCTGAAATGTATGCATTTCCCCTCCCCAAGAAAAACACACATGTGCATGCTCTGTGCTTCTCCCTGGTTACTATATTGTTCCCATCTTTTTTCCCCCCCGTCTTGGGGTAGGGAAAAGGGAAAATCCACTCATTTTCTATTTGGTCCCTTCAGGAATTTGCCTTAGGGGCTGTTGAGCCAGGCTTCACTGCAGCCAGACAGAGCTTATCAGCTGTGTGTTAACCTCTCCCAGACACTTCTTGAATGCTGTTCATGCATCTGAGCCGATGCATCTGAGCCTCGTCTGCGTAATGTGGTGTGGCATTAAAAGCTTACCCAAATGGCAGGGATGCCTGCATCTTGTTGATTACCAGGGCTGATAACATTTTCTTGCTTCACTAAAAAGAAAAGCCACATGACTGTTTCCAGGAACTGATGAGCTGCCATGCATCCGGCCCCAGGTGGTCTGCGTGAAGGAAGCTACAAGGTTGGAATCATCCTGCTGTCCCCTTTTACAGTTCATAAATCTTCTGATTTATGGGGCCATTTGTGATTGCAGACACATTTATTCATGGGGGGATTTCCATTGAGATCATAACCCACTGTCAAGCAGGAGGAAGAATCGGGGAGTAGAATGGTGTACATTGTTCTGTTAGAAAATAATTTCAATTCTTTGGTCGTGGACAAATACTTGCTTTTGAGGAATCTGGTGGTGTATTGGTGGCTTTGTTCACATCCATGCACAATCACATGCTCTCTCGCCTCCCAAGGATGCAGAAGCTTATGTTACACAGATCGTTTTATAATGCTTGGCATCCGGGCATGTGTTATTCAAAGTGTGAATAACTTTTTGCCTTATCCTCCTCTTCCTTCCCTCCTTCTCCCTCCTTTGATTTAGCTCTTTTCTGTAATGGGGCAGATTTTCATCTCAGGGAGTTGATATGGTTTCCTAGGGAGGGTGACAAAAAACAAGTGTTACCTTAGCTATAGCTGCTGGAGATGAATAGTGCCCTGCAGCTTTCTTGCTTTGTGTTAACCCACCATCAGCTAAAAAGGCCTTGCAACTTTTTTTTTATTTTTCTTTTTTATTTATTCTTTTTTTTTTTTTTTTTTTTTTTGAGATGGAGTCTTGCTCTGCCACCCGGGCTGGAGTGCAATGGCGGGGTCTTGGCTCACTGCAACCTCTGCCTCCTGGGTTCAAGCGATTCTTCTGCCTCACCAAGTAGCTGGGATTACAGGGACCCACCACCACACCCTGCTAATTTTTGTATTTTTAGTAGAGATAGGGTTTCACCATGTTGGCCAGGCTGGTCTTGAACTCCTGACCTTGTGATCTGCCCACCTTGGCATCCCAAAGTGATGGGATTACAGGTGTGAGCCATCATGCCCGGCCCGCCTTGCATCTTTAATCAGCAGTATGTTAACCTCTCCCAGACACTCTTGAATGCCATTCATACATCTGAGCCCATGCATCTGAGCCTTGGATGCAATTAAAGGGAGTGGATTAGGAAGTCAGGGAGCCTGGACCTCTGGGAAGCCGCTTGGCCTCCCTGGGCCTCGATTTCTTCTGTAAGTAAGAAGAAATAATTCTAACAATTCCTAAGCATTTGTACCTGCTATCACAGTCCCCTTAGGTGTCGTGAGGGGGAAGTGAATGAATGGATGTCAAGTCCCCAAGTAGTTTATTTTTATTTTTTTTGAGACAGAGTCTTACTCTGTTGCCCAGCTGGAGTGCAGTGAAGTGATCCCAGCTCACTGCAGCCTCCACCTCCCAGGTTCAAGTGATTCGTGTGCCTCAGCCTCACAAGGGTTAATGATCCCTCTCTGTGCTCAGAACACTCTTGAGATGGTATGAGAAAAAGACAAATCTCTAAATCAAAATGGTGGGACCTAAAAAAAGCTTTGAGGTTTATGAAGGCTTCACTTTGTGATTTAAAACAAGGTAATTTTAAAAAATTGGCTTTGGTGATGCATATTGGAACATCATTGTTTTCAGCATAATTATGCATTTCACAGCAAATTCAGCTGGTATTACAGGCATGCGCTACCACACCCAGCTAATTTTTGTATTTTTAGTAGAAATGGGGTTTCACCAAGTTGGCTGGGCTGGTTTTGAACTCCTGGCTTGAAGTGATCCATCTGCCTTGGCCTCCCAAAGCGCTGGGATTACAGGTGTGAGCCACCATGCCCAACTGCAGGTAGTTTTTAACCATGTAATAAGGGTTTAGTAAACATTAGCTTTGATTACCATCATCCTTGTTTATAGATGAGGTTCATGGAGATGCAGAGGAGGGCTAAGTCGTGTAGCCAGGGACACGCAGCACATAGCAGAGCCCAGGCTGCCCTCAGGAACCTATGGTCTTTGCTGTCACTCTCTGCTGCTTCTCAGGAAGGTAATAGCTTGTCACTCATTAAAAATGGGTAATATTTAATGAAAAACAGAATAACTCCAGGATGCAGAGCATGCAATGAGCTGAGATCATGTCATTGCACTCCACCCTCGGCAACAGAGACTCCCATCACACACACGCGCACACACACACACACACACACACACAGACACAGTAAGGACTCCTTTGTGTGTGAAATGCACATGCTTGCTTTTAACATTGTAGTACTGGACTATAAACATTTGCTGGGGATTGGTAGTGACTGGCCATGGGGCATGGGAGGGAAGCAAGGCCCTGATCTCAGGAAGCTGCAGTCCGGGGCAGTAGTGTGGACAGTAAGCAGAGACTTGCAGGGTTGTGTAATAAATTCCAAGAGAAAAACATTTCCAGGGGCTAGGAGAGGCGCCTGTGGGACTGAATCCATCTTGAGCCAGGTGTGTGTATATGGGGTGGTTAGATGGATGGTAGGTGATGCTTAGGGACTTTCTGTAAAACCAGGGCCACTGAAGTGTGATGGGCTATACAAATTACTGGAAGCCTAGTATTCATTTCTCAATGCATGTTTGTAAATATTTTTGTTTTATTTTTCCTTTTAAGCCTTTTTTTTCCTAAGAGACAATCTTGCTATGTCATTCAGGCTTGAGTGAGGTGGCGCGATTTCAGCTTACTGCAGCCTCAACCTCCTGGCTTCAAGCTATCCTCCCACCCCAGCCACCCCAGTGGCTGGGACTATAGGCACCTGCCACTGTGCCTGGCTAATTTTTTGTTTTTTGTTTTTTGTAGAGATGAGGTCTCACTATATTGCCCAGGCTAGTCTCGAACTCCTGTGCTTAAGTGATCTGCCCACCTTGTCCTCCTAAAGTGCTGGGATTACAGGTGTGAGCTACTGCCCATATCCCCTGTAAATACTTATTGGCCTATCTATTCACTAGCTAACAGGTTTTCACCAGAAGGAACTTTTGGCGGCTCAGTGTTAAGCTAAAATAAAACCTGATTTTTTTTTTTCAGAGGGGTGAGAGGGAAATGTTGAAGGGTCAAATGGAGAAATGTCAGATTTCCATTTTGTCAGCACACTCAGCAGCAGTGTGGAAGATGGATTTCAATGGAGTAAGAATGGAGTCAGAGGGACCACTTAGAGGTAATTCAGACAATAATAAACGATAGAATCCCCCAGGTAGGTCCTTCGGGATGAAGGCAATTGAGTCCAGAATGTGAATGAGGCAGAGTCCTGGGGTTCTCTCCTCCTAGCTGTGAGATCTTGAGCCTTCCCAGGCTTCGGTTTCCTCATCCATCAGACAGAAAGCATGACTGATTTGAGTGTATGTTTCAGGAAAAATTTTAACCACAATGGGAAGAAGGCTGCGGCATGTTTTCGAAAACAGAAAGGAGGAGTGATTTGATAAGATTAATTTCAGCAGGACTGATGCGGATTGGCTGCTGGATTAATTGGTTTATTAGGGTCATGTAGCCACCCTCTTGTGATGGATACCAAGTGAATTCCAGAAGATTTATAGTCTTAAGTTTATAAGTAATGCCATTTGCAGAGGAATAAAGTTCTTTAATTTGGAAGGGTCTCGTAGAAATAAGAGACTTTATAAATATCTAGTAACTTGTCACTGCTTTAAAATACCACAAGGATAAATGATGCTGATTGCCATGTGCTTGGCATGATGAATTATGTATGTAGTGTGCCCTGGAGTTCTTTATGGCCACGCATAGCGAATCAGCTTTTGTTCTAGCCTGTTTTCAGTGGTAGTGCTTGTAAAAGAAGAGGTCACAGCAAATGCATTAAAGAGATGTAGCTGGTGCAGGATGATTGGGTTTTGCTGTCCTGTTCTGTGCATTGCTTTTGTTTGTGCTTTGATTTTTCATTATCAACTTTGGGGAGGGTGGGAGGAGCAGCCTTGTGGCATTAACAGCTGCATGATGGCACAGAGCAGGAAGCGCCTCTTCTCGGTTCATGCACCTCCAAAGTGACTCTCTTTTTGCCTTCCTCCTTCTCCTCTCTGCACCTGCTTTGCATGTTAGCTATTATCTACTTTTCCACATAATAATAAAAGAAACTGGAATAAATGATTAAGAACGTGCCCATGATATTTTTTCTCACTGACTTTCTCTAGACTCTAGATGAAACTGGAGAGGATTAAGGCATATGAAATGCAGCAGAGAATGTCTTTTTTCTCCTTCTCCCTTTTTCTCCTCCCCTAGCAAAGATTTCTTTAGAATCTGGGTGAGATATCAGAGGTACTGTTTACATATGAAGTAGTGATGACTGTGGTTGGAAGCCAGCTGTAACTTTTCTTAGTCATCTATAACTTCTTTCTTTGTGAAGGTTACTACCGACTTGATGAGAGGAGCCTCCCAGACACAGGTGTCATGCCTGACTCATGAGCAATTAATTAGAAAGGGCCCAACCCACGTATTTCATTGTGAGTTTGTGAGCTGCCTCATCTTCCATAAGATGATCATATGTGGGGCTGATCCAAGGCAAAGATCTGAGTAGTTGGGAGTAGCTCCCAACTGAGATGAGCCCACGCCTGCTGTGCATATCTGTTTGGAAGGGCACATCTGTTTACCAAGGGCCAGTTCCAATGTATTAACAGAGTGACACTAGGTAATCAATCTACAGTCAGTCTAAAAATGTTGAGGCTATCCTTCTCAGTGATTAATTACGACTTTTAGCTCATACTAGATTTAAAAAAATCTTTGCAGCTTTGCAAGAATAATCATTAACTTAGTTTGTCTATGATACTAGCTGAAAGATGCAATACAATGCTCATGCAATGTAGAGAAATGGGATAACATCTAGAGTTTACATGTAAGTAGCTGTTTGTCAGGATATTCATTCATCGATTCTAGATTCACTCGGCAGGAATTTACAGAGGCCTTGCAGCAAGCACCTGGGAGATTGAGCTGAATCCCCCTCAGAGCCTGTGCTTGGGGAACTTGGTCCAGGAAGTGGATCAGGCTTGTGCACTGTACCATTTACTATCATAAATGGTAAAAAGTGAATCTAGATAGAGTGCCGTGGGAGTTCAGAGGAGAAAGAGGGTCCTCCCAACTGAGTGGGGCCATGGAGAAATTCGAGTTCCATTTATTAGTGGTACGAAAGGCACGTTAAGAATAAAGGATGGAGTTGAACAAATGGTCTTTCCCTCAGATTCCAGGGTTTTTAAACTGTTACTAAAAAAGTATAGCAATTTATAATGTTTTAATTATCATTAGCCTATTGTCGTGTAATAATACTTTGCATACTTTTAAAATCCTGGGGTTGGATTCATAATAAAAGAGTAAAGGCCAGGCGTGGTGGCTCACACCTGTAATCCCAGTAATTTGGGAGGCCGAGATGGGCGGATCACAAGATCAAGAGATTCAGATCATCCTGGCCAACATGGTGAAACCTTGCCTCTACTAAAAATACAAAAATTAGCTGGACGTGGTACTTGGGAGGCTGAGGCAGGAGAATTGCTTAAACCCGGCAGGTGGAGGTGGCAGTGAGCCAAGATTGGGCCGCTGCATTCCAGCCTGAAAACAACAACAACAAAAAAAAACAAAAGGAGTAGAAACACTGTTTTCATAAAAAATTTTTCTGTGTGACACCTATAGGGAAGTACCTATGGGCCTCTTTTTATTTTTAGGCTATTTTATTTTTGGTATCTTAGGAACTATATGCAGCATACTTTCAAGAGTGTGAGGGTATATTTTTAACTGTTGTTATAAAAATGCAATGAAAAGTTTATATGGTGAATAATTTAGTGGGTTTGCATATGCTAATGACCATTGTGATTTTAGTAAAACCACAGCCTGTGTTTAATTGCATTTCCTACTAGCACAGACTTGAAGAGCTCAATCCATCTATTTTATTATCTTGTTTCCTTTAATCTGTATTAATGCAGCTTAGCAATGTCAGAAATTTTGTTAATATATTATGGGTTGCTGAACTCTAAGCTAAAAATAGATCATACCAACCCATCTTTCTCTTTGTTTTTTTTTTTTCCAGTGTCACTTTCAAATTTATTGTTAATCACTTGCAAATGATGGCATTATACCTTAAAAATTGTCTTATATCGGATGTATATTTCCCCATTCTCTAAAGAAGGCTAATTATGTAAGTACACTGTTCTTTCTTGATTCATGAATTCATGAATCAAGAAACCCCATTTCTACAAACCCCATTTCAACAACAACAAAAAAAATTGCTGGACGTGGTGGTGCTTGCCTATAGTTCCAGCCACTGGGGAGGCTGAGGTGGGCTGATTGCTTGAGCCAGGGAGGCAGAGGCTGCAGTGAGCTGAGATCACGCCACTCTACTCCTTCCAGCCTAGGAGACAGTGACACCCTGTCTAAAAAAAAAAAGTGATCTTTACTAAGTCGCCATAGATCCCTGTTCTAGGTTCCCATTCAGTGTCAGAGTTTTATTGTCTGATAAAACAATAATCAATTAGAGAGCTTTTAGCAGGCAAAATGACACCAAGTTTACTGGACCAGTGGTAAAGACAAGTGCTCCTAGGTTCCCAGGGCTTCTTTTTGTGTATTCTTCCTGCTTAGAGGAAGAGAAGAATAAAGCCACTTTAGCCAGGAGTAAAGCTTTCCAAAATTTGCCCAGCCAAGTCCCCAGGGGAACCAGGATTTCAGCTTCTCTGTCATCACCTCTGTTTGAGGTTGGCATGCTTTGGCGCTTTTTCCATAGCTGCACTGTCAGGAGAGCAGGCCAAGCTGCCTGAACAAGGAGGGATGTGGAAGATAGTCATTCTGTAGCTGGAATAATCCCTGCCCTAGTTTTTCTGCCTTCCTGAGAAAAATAATAGACACCAATTGTTTTATATAAACCAGGCTTCTGACCTTTTTGGACTATGAAAATTAAATTCTTCTAAGACATTAAATGTCAAATTTGGGAACCAAAAATAATTGGACTAAGTGGCTGCCTGGTTGAATAGTGGCAACTCAATTCAGATCTTAATTACTAGAAGTTTCAAAGACGTTATAGGAGCCTCACCTTGAGGAGACTAGGATTTGACAGTTGAGTGATATAAAATTGGACTGAACAGCCACTTTCTACGATGAAGTTTTCCAGAGAGTAATTCATGTCAGGTGTCATTTGTTGCTTTTCTGTGTGATTCCACTTCACCAGGCCTGTCCTGGGAGGTGTCTCTGGTTGGGTTTAGATTTCATCTGAGTTAGGGTAGTAACTCCTTGTCTCCTTCGTCTCTGTCCTCTGTACCTTGTGTCTCTCTTTCCATTTTTGATTGTTGTATCCAGGAGTTTCTAATTTTTTTCCTTTTGAGTTTTGTTTTTTAAACTAAGTGGAGCTAGGATTGTATAGGGATATAATTTCTCAGCCTGTCATCTTAAGAGTGAAACATGGTTTTTTGTTTGTTTGTTTTTTGAGACAGAGTCTCACCCTGTCTCCCAGACTTGAGTGCAGTGGCACGATCTTGGCTCGTTGCAACCTCCACCTCCTGGGTTCAAGTGCTTCTCCTTCCTCGGCCTCCCAAGTAACTGGGATTACAGGCACGTGCCACCATGCTTGGCTAGTTTTTTGTATTTTTAATAGAGATAGGGTTTCACCATGTTGGCCAGGCTGGTCTTGAACTCCCGACCTCAAGTGATCCACCCACTTTGCCCTCCCAAAGTGTTGGGATTGCAGGTGTGAGCCACTGTACCTGGCCTTTAACATGTTTCTTTTTTTTTTTTTTTTTATTCTAGGTGGATTCCTAATTGATTTTTTGGGAACTAGATACCCTTTTTAGTAACTAATATGTGGTTCATACCTAAAGCCAAAAGAAATCTCAAGTAATTTTTTTGGATGAGACAATTTCAGCACCATGTTATATAACTTTATGATATCATCTTATTTGAGTCCTCTCTCCCTCTCTCCCTTCCCTTTCCTTTTTTCCCTAGTGCCTGTAGGTGTGTTTAATGATAAAATGACTGCCAAGTGACCCCAAGTTCAAGGACTTTTATCCTGGCATGCAACTGGAAAATTCAGTTTACATGATACATTTCAAAACTGTCTGGTAGATAGCTGGTACAAATTATAGGAAGAGAGTAGCTAATTTCATGCTCATTGTGGTTCTAGAAGGTGATGTAAATATATGAGGATTTTAGGAGAAATAAAAAGTGATCTCACTGAAACAGTTATTTGGAGATTGCATTTTGACTTGTCTGAAATACCTCAAGATCAACATAAGAATAGGTAGGATGTGAATTTGGTCCAAGGAACATTAAAAATATTTTTACCTGGTGATTCTGATAGGAAGATATTGTGTCTACTAATGTGGTAATATGGGAGGGTGGGCAAAGAGGAGGAGGAGTGGGGCAGGGCCATTTTGTTACTTGATGTGAAAGGTGCCCTTTGAATTGTGCAGTGGACAACCCTCATGGCCAGTAGCAGCAGGTTTGGTTGAGCATAGGGGTAGAAAATGGCTTTGTTTTTTAACTTACTCTTCTGTATTTATGCTACAGAATCCAGTCACTGAGACGAGTATTGCCAGGGAAGAAGGCTTTAATCAGGTGCAGCCAAGGATATGGGAGCTCAGTCTCAAATCCATCTCTCTGACCAACTAAAATTGGGGATTTGTATAGTGGGGAGGCAGTGTAACTCCATGCCAGTACCAGGAATTAGGGAGGTATAAGGAAGAGGAATTGGTCAATGAAGCTGGTGGTCGCTGAGGCAGTCATAATAGGTGAAGGGTGTGGTGTCTCCTTGTCCAAATGCAGTGATCTGGTGAGTTTCAGCTCCTTGACACCTGGGAGGCCTGATGGTTGGTTTTCTGAGAAAGGAACTGAGATAAAACAAATGTAACTTTAAGTTTTAGGACAGGGAGGGTCAATTTATAAGTTCATTAGAAACTAGGTATTAATATATTCCTTCTATGGGACAATGGGACGAGTTTCAGTTACAGGTAAGGGCCAGACTCTGAGTGAAATAGTCCATGGTCTGGGTTAAGGACCAGCATGCTGGGGAAATGATTCTCTGAGGCAATCCAAAGAGGTAGGAATCAGATGGTTAAAGCAGAGATTAGAAACCTTTTAATGATAAGGTCTGGAAAAATCTAAGGACAAGAGACCATGGGTACAAGGGGTCATGGCTAGTGGAGCAAGAAAAGAACATATGTGATAATGATATAGGTAAGAGTCCATTCTTGATGAGGTCAACTGGGCAGGAATTCTTTATGCTCCATCTAAGCAGGAAATACATGAAGGCCTTTGAAGTCCTACGGGCGTGTGTACAAGAAGCCACTGTTAATTTACAGAGGAAAAAGGAATGGAGGGAGCAACAGCATCAGTTTGAGGTCCTGTGATATACCCATTGGGGATGAATTGTCCCACAGTTATTAAATTATTTAAAAATCAGTACCGTATTCTAAGTTACACAGCCTGATTTCAGTGCTTACTTTGAGGCTGTGGTAATCAAGACAGTGTAGTATTGGTGTAAGTATAGATAGGTAGATTGATGGAACAGAATAGACCCACACATACATGGCCAGTTGATTATGGACAAAGGTACAAATATAATTCAATGAGGAAAAGAATATTTTCTTTCTTTTCTTTTCATATAAAGTTAAACATATGTTTACAAGATAACTCAGCAATTTTACTCTGAGTTAATTCACCCAAGAGAAATGAAAATGTGTTTTAAAAAGACACACAAATGTTCATAACAGCTTTTTCCACAATCACCACATACTGGAAACAACTTTGGTTGTCTGGTGCGTGGATAAACACATTGTGCTATGTCACTTAGCAAGGAAGAGAGATGAACTACTGATAAAGCAACATGGATGACTCTCAAAAGCATTATGCTAAGTGAAAGAAGCCAGACAGGAGTACATATTGTATGAGTCCATTTATATGAAGTGCTAGCAAAGGCAAAAACAGATACAGTGTCAGAAGGCAGGTCAAGGACGGGTGATACAGGGAAGGGATTTACTGCAGAGGAGTACAAGAGAAACTTTTTTGTGATGATAGAAATATTCTGACTCATGATTGTGGTAGAGGTTACAAGACTACATATATCTGTCAAAATGCATCAAGTTCTACATTTAAAATTGGTGAATTTTATTATATGTAAAATGTCTTTATTATATCTTGTTAATTTAAAAAATAAGTTTTGATTAAATCATTTCCTTAGATGTCCTGAAACGTGTCCTTTTCATGTGAATTTGGTATATGCCTTGTGATTATATCATTTGTAGATGAATATTTTGGTAAGTGGAACGTTGTTGGAGATATATCTAGATTTTCTACCTTAGTTTGTGTGATTGATTATATTCTGTTAGACTGAACCACATGAAATTGTTGACATCAGCTCATTCGTGACCTACAAAAGCAGCAATTTCACATGGCATAAGTATAGTAGAGATTTTGTTTGCTTTTTAGTTTTTATTTTTAAGACAGAGTCTTGCTCTGTCACCCAGGTGGGTGTGCCTCAGCCTCAGCCTCCCAAGTAGCTTCGGGATCACAGGCACCCGTCACCAGACCCGGCTAATTTTTGTATTTTTAGTAGAGATGAGGTTTCACCATGTTGGCCAGGCTGATCGCAAGCTCCTGACCTCAAGTGATCCTCCTGCCTTGGCCTCCCAAAGTGCTGGGATTACAGGTATGAGTCACGGGCCTGGCCATTTGCTTTTTAATTCATTGGAAAGATTTGGCGACGGTTACATCTCGATTGTTAAATTTCAAGGGTTTTGTAAGACAAAAAGCCTCCGATATCTGTTTCAAATTACACATTTTATTTTGCCTCATTCTGCTTTAATTCAGTTAGGTAGATGTTTTGTATATCTCTACCACTTTCCAGGCATGCTACTTGGAATTACAGTGGATGACTGTAAAGATGACTTTGATAACGCCTCAGCCCAGGAAAAGTTATGTGATGTAATTAAAATGCATGTGTAGATTTTTTGTCATAGTTGCTAATAGGGACTGTGAAATAGAATTCCCAGCCCTTGTCATGTCCACTGCAGTGAATAAGTTATTTGGGCTTTCATAGTGAAGAAGTAAGTGGTTGTGGGTTTGTATACATATGTGTACATAAATATATATGCATATGAGCCCAGAAGAAGTGGAAACAAGACCAATGATTTAATTTGCATGAAAATTAGAACTGTCTGCCAAGAGCAAACATCTCTCTCAACCTTTTTCAAGAGAAAAAAAGGTCTTGTAGTGTGGCATTACTTAGTGGATCACCTCACACTGACTCTCCTTGAGTTATTGGTTGAATGCATGGAGCCCTCAGTCCTAAGTGAGATGGTCTGGATGCTGTAACGGCGTTTCGTTTGGAAAAGCAGCTGTCACTTCATCGTTAAGCCTCCTGTTTGCTGTGACGGTGGCAGAGCCACAGTCAGCACCAAATGAAGAGCCCTGGGGAATTCCTGAAGACACATTCTAAAGAATCCAGTACAAGTGTATGCAGGTTGGTCTCCTTGATGCCATATTTTCTCAGGCTTCTAGTAGAGATGCATCCCAGCAAAATGGAAAGGAAGAGAAGGTGTTCTTGAGGTTTCCTAATGGGCGTATTTTCTCCTTCTCTTTTTCTAATAATTAACTACAGGGGACTAAGAAGGCAGGGGTTATTATTTTTACATGGAATGGACCTACTCTAGCAATCAGAGATGAGATTGTTGACACATAGCACAGTCTGTTGTCTTTGGGCATCTGCCACCAAAGAGAGTGTGCCCAAGAAGGGCTGTCATGTGAGTGGGATGGGCTTCCATCTTTTGTTCTGTGCTCTTTCTGTGGAATATCAGGCCTGCGTGTGTTCCCTCTGACCACACCTTTGCTCTTGATGGAGGATTTGCAGCTCTGAGAGGGAGCAGGCAGACCCAAATTAATTATTTCAGTTTTTTGTGGCACTGTGGGACAATGGGAGAGAATACAGGCTTTGGAGCCAGCCAAATGTGGCTTCAAATCCTAAATCCTCCACCTAAGGTATGCAATCCTAGGCAAGTTATTTTAATTTGTTTGAATTGTCACTTATCTGAAAATGGGATTACTACCAGATGTCACTTAAAATTAGTAAGAAATACAGTTGACTCTTGAACAGTGCAGGCATTGGGGGCCCCAACCCCTCATGCAGTTAACATCTGAGTATAACTTTTGACTTTGCGAAAACTTAACTACTAATAGCCTACTGTTGACTGGAAACCTTACTGATAGAATTAACAGTCAATAACACATTTTGTGTATTATATACTGTATTCTTACAATATAGTAAACTAGAGCAATGAAAATGTTATTTAATGGAAGTAAATCATTGGTAAAGGCCTTCATCCTTGTCGTGTTAAAATTGAGTCGACTGAGGAGGAAGAAGAAGAAGAAGGGTTGGTCTTACTGTCTCAGGGATGGCAGAGGTAGAAGAAGATTGTCATATAAGTAGACCTGCACAGTCCTCACTCATGTTGTTAAAGGGTCAACTGTATTTTATTAAACTGTCTTTGAATAGCACCAAGTATCTTAGTTTATGAGAAGGCCTCTGAGAAGTTCTGCAGTTAGGAAACATAGTGAGCTTTTTTTGGGGGGTCGGGGAGGGGGACAGAGTCTTGCTCCTTTTCCCAGGCTGGAGTGCAGTGGTGCGATCTTGGCTCATGGCAACCTCCACTTTCCAGGTTCTTGAGATTCTCCTGCCTCAGCCTCCTGAGTAGCTGGGACTACAGGTGTGTGCCACTATGCCCATGTAATTTTTATATTTTTGTAGAGACGGGGTTTGGCCATGTTGGCCAGGCTGGTCTCAACTCCTGACCTCAAGTGATCCTCTCCTGCCTTGGCCTCCCAAAGTGCTGGGATTAAAGGTGTGAGCTACGGTGCCTGGCCATGGTGAGCTTTGTTTAACCAAGCATTTCTCAAACTTATTGGCTGAAGAATCTTTACGTGTGTGTGTGTGTGTGTGTGTGTGTGTGTGTGTGCATGTGTAAGAAGTAGCATCCTCTGGAGCTGGTGTTGTGCAGAAAATATGTTGAGAAATGCAAAACAGAGATATCTAGCTGGTTTTCATCTGTAGTCTTTTTTCACTGAGAATGCTTTATCCTTGTCATTACGGATATTTTCTATTTCTTTATTTCTATTTTGATCTGAATTATGAGTATAGTTGATCCTTGAACAACAGATTTGAACTGCACGGGTCTACCTATACGCCACCTATGCATATGGAGGGCTGACTCATCTCATATACAGGTTCCGAGGGCCAACTTCAGGACTTTATGCATAGATTTTGGTATGCTGGGGGTGAGGACCCTAGAACCAAACCCCCTATATATACTGAAGACTGAGGGAGGACTGCCTGCTTTTGTTTTTTACACTGCTGTATTGAGGTGCAGTTGCCATACAGAGAACTGCACACAGTTCAGGGATAGCGTTTGGTAAGGTTTGATGTTTGTATACCTGTGAGGCCATTGCCACAAACGAGAGTATCACCCAAAAGGTGTGTATTAAAAATATACTAAAATTATGCTTTTTGGGTGACAGTCTCTTGTTCGATAGTTTCGATCTCCTGACCTCAAGTGATCCTCCTGCCTTGGCCTCCCAAAATGCTGAGGTTACAGGTGTGATCTTAATATATTTGTAATCTTAGCATTGCATAATCATTTTCAGTAGCATAGACCTCATCTGTTGCACTAGGTCTTAATAAAATAAATCACTCTTATTGAATTAGCCTCCAAAACTTGATGGGCCATTTAATAGAATTTTTTATATTTAATAGAATTTTAAATATTAAATTTAAATTTTCTTTCATTTATTAGAATTTTCAAAGGGGAATAATGTTATATATTTAGATTTTTTTTTTAATTTAGATTTTTATGACATGTAGACATCTGAGTCTTGCCTTAGTTTTAAAAAAGCAAAATTTATGTCATAGAGCTATTGTAAGTACTGAGATAATACATATGAAAGTGCCTAACACAATGCTTGGCATGCGGTGGGCACTTACTAAACAATTTCCTTTCTTCCCTTCCTGGCTCCTTAACTACTCTGTGCCTTGCATACCCCCAGTGCTGTGTCCCAGTTTGTGTTCAGATACTAGACAGATGGCTGTTGCTTTGGGATGGGTCAACGGCTGTCAGGCATGGAGGCAGGCAAATGACCCAGATCAATGAACACCGGTCGTTGTATTAGAGCATTTTGTTTTGCTCAGCTCAGCTATTTGAATCATCTTGGATTTTCTCATTTGTTTAGAATAAATGTTCCCCAAAATTGACGGTGTTGGATTCCTGATAATAAAATTTATCAGCAAGTGAGCAGATCAGCAGATGGAATTTGCCCAACTCTACAGGGAAAATTGCTTTAGGTGTTTTAAAAGTTAACTTATCAATGTCACTGTAGGTTAAATTAAGAGATTGTTAAATACATTTATATACTGAGTTTACAAACAAAAAACTGATTAATTTTGAACTCATTTTTAATTAGAATCCCTATTGTTTCAGTGGCAGAATAAGAGGAAAAAAGAAAGGACCTAAGCCCAGAAAATTCACAGGTTCATTTCAGGGTAGAAAATTTGACTTATTTTGGCCTGGAAGATGTCCCCTTATGGAGTCAGAAATCTGAAAGGGATGTTAAATTAGAAGCAAACTTGTCCTGTGTTGGTTAACCATCGAAAGTTGCATTGGGAGTTTAATAATTAAACAATAGGACCACATCTGGAATTTATTGATGTCTCATGAAGTTTCTGTTTAAATCTTTATTGCCTTGAATTGATAGATTTCCTTTTTCCCCTCCCACTTTGCTTAAGGGACTGAATTTGTTTCTGGCGTTCTAAGACTCTTTTTAGAATTTGGCAGCGCTTCTCTAGGATGTTTTCCTCTGCACTGCCTCCAAAACAAAATTATAAACAGGCTGACTCTTTTGGGATCTTTTTTATTTAACTTTTCTGATGTAAAAATGTTGGGTTTTGAGCCAGTTTGAAAGATGAGAACTAGAATATATTTCTACTTATGATCTAGAGAATCCTTTACACTCTGGCTGTTAGGGCAGTGTATAAAGAAAACCATGTGGCTGCAAAGTTTCCCGGGTGCAACAATAAGCTAGTAAATGCCGATGACAGGGAATCTGGCTCATGGGCTTGAAAGTATCCATTAACTCATGAATTGGTCAGACATCATGGGGGTCTGCTAAGTGCCGTGATGATGCTCTGTGCTGGGAATGCAAAGATGAATAGGCTAGTAATAAAAGACCAATTTTATTTTTTAAAGTGTCAGTCTTTTTAGTATTGAAATATAAGACCTTATAAGTAAAATACTGTTAAGCTAATTTCCCAATTTAAAGTCTTTGAATTATTGTCTTAGTTGTTAAATGTAGTCAGTGTTTCCCACCAGTGGATCCCAAAGCCTCACCTGATGCATTTGGCAACGGTCAGGCCCTCTTTTCCATACTCCAGAGAAATTCCAGCAGGAAATACGTATACACCACTCCTCACCTCCCTTGCTTCTTTTCTTTTCTGCCTCTTGGAAGTGCAGTAGCTTCAGGAGTGTCTTCTAGGCAAGTGCTGTTTCTGTGCCGGGCTGTGCAGATCATGCTTGTCCCAGTGCCATGAGAGAGACGCTAGAGTGAGCTTGGGACAGATCTCTCTAGCACTGTCCTGGCTTGACCCAACCTGGCCAGTGACTCTTGTACCTTGCCCAGCTCCTTTGGCTGCTGGCATAAAAAGAGCCAGAGAGTTTGTTTTCCAAATATGGGCTCCAGATCTTACTTTCAGAGCTGTGCATGTGAGGAGTTCGTGGGGAATCCCTCATCGCAGCAGAAATGGGGAAGACTATCTTCTAAATTGTAGTTCTGAAACAGGTAAACTTTCAGCCCCACTAGCTCTCAAAGCACAAAAGTGAGGAGGCTTATTTGACATTGAAATAACTCAGCGTCTTTTCTCATCAGTGTTTTTGAATCTGTTATGGCCAGTGTTTTCTAACCCCCTTCACATTACCTTGTCAGTGAGTTACTTCAGATGCAAATAATGGCAGAAAGCATAATTCTTTTTTTTTTTTTGAGGCAGGGTCTCACTCTGTCACCCAAGCTGGAGTACAGTGGTGCAATCTCAGCTCACTGCAACCTCAGCCTCCCAGGTTCAAGTGCTTCTCCTGCCTTAGCCTCCCGAGTAGCTGGGACTACAGGTGCCCGCCACCACGCCCAGCTAATTTTTGTATTTTTAGTAGAGAGAGTGTTTTGTTGTGTTGGCTAGGCTGGTCTTGAATACCTGACTGCAAATGATTCACCCACCTTGGCATCCCAAAGTGCTGGGATTACAAGCGTGAGCCACCATGCAGCCAGTAAAGCATAATTATTTATAATTTCTAGTTCTTCACAATTGTCCATTTCTTAAGCTTACACCTGAAGTTGAAGGTGGTGTGCCATTTTCAGCTTCTGTTTTTTTAACCAGATGACCCTTACTGAGCATTCATTACCTGCAAGCTGTAATGCTCTCTATTTTTACATGGGTTCCTGTGATATTATCATCAGTATTAGTCCTGGAAGTTTCAGAAACTTCAGTCTAGCTTGGGGTTTACTTCTCATGCCGTGGATTTTACTTCTGAAGGGTAAATGGTGGATGATGTCCAGCTAGGCAAGAACTTTGAAAACAGTTTACTTGCACTGTGTACATCTACACTGACTCATAAACTCACACATCCCACAGAAACTTTTTTCTTTCTTTCTTTATTTTTGAGATGGAGTCTCGCTCTGTTTCCCAGGCTGGAGTGCAGTGGAGTGATCTCGGCTCACTGCAACCTTTGCCTCCCAAATTCAAGCGATTCTCTGGCCTCAGCCTCCTCAGTAGCTGGTATTAAAGGCCCATGCTACCATGCCCAGCGAATTTTTGTATTTTTAGTAGAGATGGGGTTTCACCATGTTGGCCAGGCTGGTCTTGAACTCCTGACCTCGGGTGATCGTCCTTTCTCGGCCTCCCAAAGTGCTGGGATTACAGGTGTGAGCCACTGCACCTGGCTGAAAATGTGTTAGCAAGTTCACGAGGGGTCAGGATTAAAGAATCCATGGGATATATAGAATGATGGAATGAATTCTATAATGTTCATTTTCATTGTGCAGGATAGAGACATTAGTGTGCATCTCAGGTAGGATTTAATTCCCTGTGTTCTTGAAAGTGCTTGGTAAGTGCCTCTAATCCTCCGTTGTGTGATTCTAGTTCAGGTCTGGCTCTTTCACCAAACAGTGAGCTCCTGTGGTAAGATGCCATGTGTTAATTTGTCTGTTTTCCCCTGATCCTAGTACAATGTTAAGACTGCCAGATAAAACACAGGATGTCAGCTGAGTGTGGTGGCTCATGCCTGTGATCTCAGCACTTTGGGAGGCTGAGGCAGGTGGATCCCTTAAGCCCAGGAGTTTGAGACCAACCTGGGCAACATGGCCAAACCTCTCTCAACAAGAAATAAAAAATAATTGGGGGCAGGGGCGGGGTGGGGTGGCACACAACTTGGTCCCAGCTACTTGGCAGGCTGAGATGGGAGAATCACTTAAGCCTGGGAGATTGAGGCTGCACTGAACTGTAATGTACCACTGAACTCTAGCATGGGCCACAGAGTGAGATCCTGTCTCAAAAAAAAAAAAACAAAAAACAAAAAAACAGGATAGCCAGTTAAATTTGAATTTCAGATGAACAATAAAGTGTTAATTATTGGTGGGCCTCATACATACATCTGTTGTTACATCTGAATTTCACGTAAGCAATGCATAATTTTTAGTATAAATATGTTCCCTGTGATATTCAGATTTAATTAGTCATAATATATGTTTTTTCTTTCTTTCTTTTTTTTTGAGACAGTTTCCCTTTGTCACCCAGCCTAGAATGCAGTGGTGTGATCTTGGCTCATTGCAATCTCCGCCTCCCAGGTTCAAGTGAGTTTTGTGCCTCAGCCTCTGGGGTAGCTGGGACTGCAGGCGGGCACCACTCCGCCTGGCTAATTTTTATATTTTTAGTAGACATGGGGTTTTGCCATATTGGCCAGGCTGGTCTTGAACTCCTAGGCTCAAGTGATCCTCCCACCTTGGCCTCCCAAAGTGCTAGGATTATAGGTGTGAGCCACTGCACCCAGCCTATATTTTTATTTTGTAAACTGGGCAATGCTATACAATGCCCATGACTTAGAAACTACTTTTTGCTCCTAAATCAGTGTGATTTAATAATGTGAACACAACTAAGACAAATCAAGGTGTTCATGGAGTTGGTTGATCTCTTTTATGGAATGCAAAATGGGAATTGGACATAGTAATTACCCTCCTTCACCAGTGTATTAGCAAATATGGACCATTTCACCTACAACAACTAGATAACTTTGACAATAGAAATATGTAGCTACACTGGCAGAGTGGCTTACACCTGTAAACCCAGCACTTTGGGAGGGTGAGGTGGGCGGATCACTTGAGGTCAGGAGTTTGAGACCAGCCTGCCCAACATGGAGAAGCCCCATTTCTACTAAAAACACGAAATTCACCAGGAGTGGTGGCGCACATCTGTAATCTCAGCTACTCAGGAGGCTGAGACAGGAGAATCACTTGAACCTGGGAGGCAGAGGTTGCAGTGAGCTGAGATGGCGCCATTGTACTCCACCTTGGGCTACAGAGCGAGACTCAATCCTAAAATGTGTGTGTGTGTGTGTGTGTGTGTGTGTGTGTGTGTGTGTGTGTGTAGCTAGGACCTGAACTAAAGTAGTTGTCAGGGATTATGGAACTGTAGTTAGGAGTCGGATCCTGCCTGGTTCCCTTCTACCTTCTCTGCTATTTCTGGTTGCTCCTCTTTATTCCCGAATGTTAGAAAGGGGCAGGTAGGACAGGAGCTTGTCAGCTGTTGAGCCAGAGGGAGTAGCTTCAGAGCAAACTATGACCACATAGGGTCTTTTAAGCCTCCTTTTTTGTGTGGGATGTGTGAGTGTGTGTCGGTGTAGATGTACACAGTGCAAGTAAATAAGCCTGAGTGGATGGCAAGAGCGTCGTTTGTATAGTAGGAGAAATGGAGCCTACAGGGGCAAAGTCAGGGTCTTGGGAGCAGACACACAGGCTGAGTCCAGCAGTTGCTGCTGAGAACAGAATCAGGACCTCTTGCCTCTTTTGGGTTATATTGGTTTTTTTAGGCCTCCCTCCCAGCCACAAAGTAAGACTCTGAAATACATCTGGGCCTAAACGTTCTTATGGAAATGTAATCAGTTCTGACCTTAAGTATTTAGAAGTGAGGACTCATACCCTTCTCCCAGAATGTAAATTTGACTCATCGGGGCTAACAGCAATGATAATCTAATATAAGAAACTGTTTACAGGACTTTGTTCTGATGTCAGCCAGGCTAGACCTTTGCATGGTGGGAAGCTTTCTGCTGGCTGTGCCCTATTAGGGAAGGCAAAAATAGAAAGCTTTCCTCCGGACTTCAGAATGGAATCAATGCATGGTTATTAAAAGCATCAATGGCAAGTGGCCATGGAAGTCAGAATCTCAGCCTTAATGAAGGGTGATAGTGTCCAGAGAAAACATTATTTTGTGAAGAAATGAAATCCTCACATTGGTTTTGGAGTGGTTGAAATCAGCAGGCACCAGGTATAAACCGTCTTGAGGTGTGTGTGTGTGTGTGTGTGCGCGTGCACGCGCGTGTGTGTGTGTGTGTTTGAGATGGAGTCTCGCTTTGTTGCCTAGGCTGGAGTGCAGTGGTATGATCTCAGCTCACTGCAGCCACCTCCTCCCAGCTTCAAGCAATTCTCCTGCCTCAGCCTCCCAAGTAGCTGGGATTACAGGCGCCCACCACCATGCCCAACTGATTTTTATATTTTTAGTAGAGACGAGGATTTACCATGTTGCCCAGGTTGGCCTCAAACTCCTAACCTCAATTGATCTGCTCACCTTGGCCTCCCAAAAGTGTTGGGATTACAGGCATTAGCCACCACACCTGGCTATTGTGGTATGTTTTATGCAGTCATGCTAATAACATTTATACCTTGCCTGGCACTCCTGAAACCTCAGATCTCTGCAGGACAGAATATCTGAAGGGTATGACTCTCATAGTGCTGGAAAGGGGTATCCTTTGAGCGGAAGCCGGAATTCCACCACCCACTCCCTGTATCTCCCAAACTGGGGATGGCATCACTGTTCTTGAGGGAGTGCTCAGTCCATATTAGGGATCCTCCTGGTGACCTGAAATTTACACTTAAGCTTCAACTTTGTCTAGAGAAAACATTTTCTCTCTGTCACCAAGAGAATGGAGAACATTATGATCACTTTTGAAGTCTCACCTGCCAGGAAACCTTTATTTTTATGGGGGGCGTCAGAACTTCCCCTTTTTCCATGTACCTTAGTTTACTATTACTTGAAGTGTTTTGGTTGGATTAACTTCCTGTATTTGTTCTTATTTTAAGTACATTCTTTAGTTAAAGTGTTACTCAGTGAATGGAAACAGAAAAACAAGGCAAGAGGAAGGGGTATAATATGAAAGAATAGAATTTTGTTTCAGTTCTGTTTTGCAACGGTAGATAAGAACCGTAAACTTTCTAGTCCCTGGTTTTTTAACAGTATGTGGAAACTCATTTTGTTGTTCTACGTGGTAGGATGAATTTAATTAAGCTGCCAAGCAAACTTGTTGATTTACATAACAACTCCACATGCAGAGTTTGAAGAGGCTGTTTTGCGGTATCTAGGCCTCACTTTTAAGAGTATTTCCCTGAACCTATCCATGCATTTGTGAGATGGTTGTTTGCCAGCTGTTTGTTTTATGTTTGTGCAAGGCCTAGTATCCCACTCACTTGTCAGTGAGGGACTCATTGAAATGGCAGAAACTGTGCATATTAAGTGCTGGAGGAATGCTAAATATTAAAATTTGGGATCAACCACAAAATCTAGTTTCTATTTATAAGACATCCAAGACTAAATAAACTGTAGGACAAATGAAATGTACACATTCTTTTCAGTAAAATTCAGCGTCCTGAAAACCACCAAAGGTTAAGAAAAAGGGAAGACCACTTTGTATTTTTCATCTTCTGTGATTCATCTAGCCTTGGAATTTTCTCCTAAGCTCTTGAGGCACATTTACATTCATGACCCTATGTAAGACTTTGGATGATAAAATAGAGGAGATTCACTAAGGAAGAACAGAGCAGGTGTAGGTGATTAGTGCCCAGGGTAGTCAAACCATGGATCGAGCTATTGGGGTAAATATGTAACTTGCTGGTTGGAGATGGGGAAAGAGAAGAGACTGCTCGCTGAGATTACGTGAGTGTTGAAGGGTTAGATGAGTTGGTGTGTAGTGGTGCTGGCCTGGTCTTTCTGGGTGTTCTGATTTTCTTTTTTTGAGATGGACTTTTACTCTTATAGTCCAGGCTGGAGTGCAATGGTGCAATCTCCACTCACTGCAACATAGGCCTCCTGGGTTCAAGCAATTCTTCTGCCTCCGCCTCCTGAGTGGCTGGGATTACAGGCACGTGCCACCACGTCCAGCTAATTATTGGGTTTTTAGTACAGACAGGATTTCGCCATATTGGCTAGGCTTGTCTCGAACTCCTGACCTCAGGTGATCCACCTGCCTTAGCCTCCCAAAGTGCTGGGATTACAGGTGTGAGCTGATTACACTGGCCCTAGGTGTTCTGACTTTATCTCTACTAATAAACTCTGTGGCTTTGGACATTTCCAAGTCTCTGGTTCTGTCTCCTAATCTTTAAAATGAGAAGCTGGATTAAATGATATCTAAAGTCTGTTCCAATTTAAAAATTCTACTACTGTTTAGAAATCCATTGCTAGGAAGTGTTAGCACCACAGTCTATCTCTCTAATGTGGGAAGTTTTTTTTTTCAGATTGGGTATCAGTGAGACTTACTATTGCTATTAAACATTCTATAAAAAGTGGGAAGTTATTAGTGCATATTGTCACAGACATGTTAATCTGTTTGCATTTTAATGAATGAAACAGAACTCTCAATATTTACCAAGGGGTGCAGCTGAGAGTTAATAGTTTACAAGGGGTATAGGTGAGAGTTAATGGTTTATAAATGTTAACTAGTTACTATTAGTTGCCTCTGGATTTAAAGGTATACACACTGATTTTTACTTTTGGTAGCCTCAAACCTAGTCAAGAATAGATGAATCATACAAAATTACCTTTATTAGAACAAGCGTAGTATTAACTATCAGTGCTACATAAGGTAAGGATTGCAAACTCTCTGTGAGGCCTCATTAAATTCCTTTGCTTTCCTGAAAGTTTCTACCATCCTAAGAAAGTCTAGCAGCTTCTTCAGAGACCTGGTTGCTTTGTGTTTCAGGGTATTTAAAAGAAAGTACGTTTTCTCAAAATGGAATTTTCCCTGGGTCATACCAGGCAATTAGGGCTTTGAGCCATAAACCATCTTCAGGATTTGGTTCCCTCTGAGAGAAAGGGAAAGGAGATAACGTTTGCCCTTGCTAGAAAGTAAAGCTTATCTACCCTTACCTGTTTGCAGTTTAGACAAAGGAATAGTTTATCTGTACAAAAGCATAGTTTCCCTTGACCGCAATGAAGCATCCACTTAAACTGCTCATTTCTTGACCAGGAGACACAAAATCAATTTTCAGTCCAGGGGAGGGAGGCTCTTTGGGGCCACAGATGGACTGAATAGGACTGTAACTGTGAAGGTCTTAATGTGCAACTGGTAAATATCTTTATAATAACCCCACATTTTTCTTACACAGAATACACGCACGTGCAAGGGCACACACTTTATACCTATGTGGGCTGGCGAAAGCAGAAGATCAGTGAACTGATAACTTTCAGAATTAATTTCTGCAAGGCAGGGGGTGGTAGCTCACGCCTGTAATCTCAGCACTTCAGGAGGCCAAGGCAGGCAGGTCACTTGAGGCCAGGAGTTCAAGACCAGCCTGCCTGGCCAACATGGCAAAATCCCATCTCTACTAAAAATATAAAAATTAGCTGGGCATGGTGGCACATCCCTGTAATCTCAGCTACTCGAGAGGCTGAGGCAGGAGAATCGCTCGAAACCCAGGAGGCAGAGGTTGCAGTGAGCTGAGATTGCACCACTGCACTCCAGCCTGGGCAACAGAGCTAGACTCTATGTCTCAAAAAAAAAAAAAAAAAAAAAAATAGAATTGCTGTAGAGTTGTTCTTTTCATTGTGTACCTTTACCCTGCTACTGGGAGGAAGTGGTCAATTCAATCACTTAGCAATTAAAGAGGAAAGTAAGTATAATAGTGGTTTGAATTTAGAAGTAAATCCCCCTTCCTACCTTCAGAAAAAAAAAAGGGTAATTTGATTTAACCACTTTTTAAAAAACCGGTTTTGAGAATGGAAGCTGACTTTGCACTGTTTGATAAAAGCAGTTCCGTGGATATTTAATTCATTTGTGTTATCAGCCTGTGGGCTGATGACTTGCCATAGCAGTCTATGTTTTTCTTTTTTTTGCTTTAAAAAACACGTCCTAATGTAAGGACCAAAAGCTTTGTCCATTCTCCATTGAGTACTTTCTTTGTTTAAAAATGACTATCTCTTGCGAGATCTGGTTCTTTAAAAAATATAATAAAAACTGCCTAGCTCCATTAGTAGTAAAAAGGCTTGTCTTTATCTAAGGAAGTATTTTCATTCAATTTCCAATTAAATGATCAGGGGTTTTTGAGTTCTGCATGAGCTCTGTTTGCCGTTTACTTGCGTCTCTTTATGTTAGTGGCTTTCACTTTTATTCCTTTGCCTGCAATGGAGAAGAAAATGAAATGGGATGGCATGGCTTTCTTTTTTTTTTTTCTTCCTCTTTAGGCCTGGCTGGCCCTTTATAAAATGGAAAGTGGAGGCACTCCCTCCAAATGGCTAACACGGGTTCAGCAGTGTGTAAATTGGAGTCATAATCCCTTCTTTGAAGAGTAGGAGGAGGCTATTATGATAAATGCTGGAGAAATGATTAAAGAGATGAGAACAGCAGGATGCAAGTGGCAACTGCAAACCTCATGGTGTCAGGTGGGACACCCTGTGAGCTCAGCTAAAAGGAGCAGAGAAGCAAAGGGATTAGCCAGTGCAGCCCTGGGTGGGGAGGGTGGAAAGCAGTCTTCCCAGATGATTGTCCCAGCAGTTCAGTTGCACCCAGTGTCTAGGTTGTGCTTTGTTTTTTCTTGCCTTTTATCTCAGAATGGGGAAAATATCCCATAACAGGGAAGGATGTTTGTATAGTGCTTTTAATATTACCTATGTGCGTCATAGCAAGTATACTGCCTCTTTCAATATTTACAAATCTTTTTCTTAAGCACAAATGTGGTATGAAATTGAGGTTATTCAGCAACATGGGCTATACCAGGTATTGATTAGACTAAGCTGATCATCCCTCAATGAATGATTTGACTTTAAACACCTGCTATCCAAAGTGGTTGGGAATAAAAACCTTCCTATCACTGTTTGTAATAAAATGGAATTTTAGTCCATACACATTTTCTGAAGGTCCAGAATGTGCAGGGAATTTACTGCAAAATTGTCTTTATCAGGTAGTCAATAGATGACAATTCTAAGCATAGGCTGTTTTTATTTCTTAGTATAAAACTACCAGCTGTCTTATCAATAATGAATTTCCATTCTGTCTTTTTTCAAGGAAATCTTGCCTGCTTCTCAGTAGATCCTGCCTGCTTTGTTTCTTAAGATATTTCTGGCCAGGTGCAATGGCTCAAGCCTATAATCCTAGCACTTTGGGAGGCCAAGGCAGGTGGATCACTTGAGGTCAGGAGTTCGAGACCAGCCTGGCTAACATGATGAAGCCCCATCTCTACTAAAAATACAAAAATTAGCTGGGTGCTGTGGTGCACACCTGTAATCCCAGCTACTTGGGAGGCTGAGGCAGGAGAATCGCTTGAGCCTGGTAGGCAGAGGTTGCATGAGCCAAGATCGTGCCATTGCATTCCAACCTGGGTGACAAGAGGGAAACTCTGTCTTGACAAAAAAGATACTTCTAACTAGTGAGTATACACAAGTACCTGTGTCTCCATTCTTCCCGTCAATTAGAAAAATATCACTGGAGTTAGCCTTATTTTGGTGATTCTTCTGAAAAATCTAAGAAAATTGTTTTGCTGAGTGTGTTTAGAGGAGGGATGTTGCAATTTATTCATTCATTTATTAATCAATTCAACAAATATATATTGTGTCTGGCATGTAGTAACTGCATAATAAGCTTATTGATTCATTCTGTAAGCATTTGTTGAGTGCAGTGTATCAAAGGTCATTGTAGACACTGCACAGTCATGTTTTTATGGGTTTTACATACTAGTGATGAGAGACAGAATGATGGGTGGAGGTGGGTGGGTGCTATTTTAGATAAAGCATCCAAAGACAACCTCTCTGTGAGGGATAATTGAGCAGGACCATGAATGAAGTAAGGGAATGAGCAATCTTGTTATGTGAGGGAAGAACATTTGGGGCAGGGGGAACGAGTGCAGAAGCCCTGAGACAGCTGTGTTGGTTTGTTTGAGGCACAACAGGAAGGCTGCAAGCAGGGAGAGAAGGAGAAGAAAGATCAAAGAGGTGCCAGCAGCAGAGGGAGATTCTGTGAGTGTTGGGAACTTTGAGCTGAGAACGTTTCAAATAAAATATTTTTAAAAGCCCCTGGAGAGTGTGGAGTGAATAGGTAGGGGTGATGGCAGGGAGGCAGGGTAGGAGACTTTTGCAGTAGTTCAGGGAAGGAACACTGGTACCTTTGACGTGGATAGTAGAAGTGGAACTGGTGACCAGTGGTTTCTTCCTCCTTCCTCTCCTCCTCCTCCTCTTCTTCCTTCTTTTCTTCTTCCTCCTCCTTTATTCTTCTCCCTCCCCTTCCCTCCCTTCTTTCTTCTTTCCCACTTTCTCTTTTCTTTTCTTTCTTTCTTTTTTTTTTTTGAGAGACTCACTCCATCGCCTAGGTTGGAATGCAGTGGCATGATCTCAGCTCACTGCCCTCCACTTTCCAGGTTCAAGCAATTCTCCTGCCTCAGCCTCCCGAGTAGCTGGGATTACAGTTGCTCACCACCACGTCCAGCTAATTTTTTTATTTTTAGTGTAGACGGGGTTTCGCCATGTTGTCCAGGCTGGTCTCAAACTTCTGGCCTCAACTGATCAGCCTGCCTTGGCCTCCTAAAGTACTGGGAATATGGGCGTGAGCCACTACTCCTGGCCTATTTTCTAGATCTGTTTGGAGGATATGGCTGAAGGGGTTGTTGATGGATTGGTTCTGGGTTATGAGAAAAAGAGATAAAGACAATGGTTTTTGGCCTGGCAACCAGAGAGATGTTTTTGCTATTTATTAAACTGGGTAAGTTACGGAGAGGAGCAGATTTTGAGTAGAAAATAAAAATTGGGTGTGGGACCTGTTTAGTTTTTTATTATGGTTGTTATGAAAAGCTATTATTGTCTCATTCGATCTTCTCTGTGCTTTCCTATAGGGTTAAGGTGCTTTTGTTAACAAATCTCAGAGTAACACTAAGCTTAAGGTAGGGAAATATTAAGTCAAAGAAAGGAAAATTCAGGATAAAGACTAGAAAAGACCACTTAGGAAAAAGCATCCCCAGGAGCCTACCATGGGCCCCTTAGCAGGAGGGTCTTGTCAAAGGCCATTTAATTAAACTGTGTCTCACTAAGAACCTGTTTCCAGCAGCCTCACAGATGCCACTCTCAATATTCGGTTCCTGGGTCTGCCTCTAGAAAAGTGTGCATCGAGGCTTGGGTTTCACTACCCGATGTGCTCTGTGATATGCTGATATTGCTAAAAAGGAATTTGATTTTCTGCTGCTTCATAGATACATCAGTTGTAATCTTGCCAATACTGGTATTGACGATGAAAGCACCTCTTTAAAAAAGTTTTTAAGTGTTTATAGGACTGTTTCTGACTTTTATGTGAACTAACCTAGAAAACTCCCATTATTTGTTCAGCTGATTAAATCTGAAAAAGAATGGCACTTGAAGCAGAACGTGAAAAAATCCACTTGATTTTATCTTCTTTGCATATGAATGAAAGAGGGCCAGTTTAAATTTCTATTTCTAACTTTAAAAGGAAAAAAAAACACATGTGCATTCGAAATACGAAGGGTAGTTATATCTTAATCCATTTTATAGGTCTTCTTAGTTTTCCTCTTACTCCAACAAAAATGAATTCTTTTGTCTTCTTTCTTTTGTTGCTCTTGTTCATATCTTTATCTAAGAATTGCTTTGTCATGCTGATAGTTTTGGGCCTTCTTTTTAAAACTACAGCAACAACTTCACTGACCAGTATTAGAACTTAAATTTGCTTATTTGGCCAGTGGTTATGGCCTCTGTGCCAGACACTGTTTTCATGTAGTAGTAGTGCCAGGTAACACCCCTCCTTTCTAGGACATGAAAATCAAGTTGGGGAAGAGGAACAGTCAGTAATCCAATATGCCAATATATAATTTAAGCTTTGAGGAGATATAAGAGAGGGTCAGGGGATAGAGAATGATGGGTGGTGCGTGAGAGATTATCTGAGAAGGAGACATCTGACGCAAAGATCTGACCCACGAGCCTCCCGATTATGCCAGAGAAGGTGTACAGAAGCCAGCCCTGCCTCTGCATAATTAGAACATGCCAATTGTGTAGTTTTTAGATCTTTTCAGATAAGAAGCTGGTGCAAGAGTCATGCTAACTTTAAACAATGACAGGCGTGCTGTGCAGATGCCTAGGCATATTTGTATTTTTGCAAAGAAAACTGGCTAAGTGGGAATAGGGTCATGTTTTGAAAAAGTCTGGACTGTTTCCTGAAATGAGCAAATGACAAATTTAGCTTGCATCTGGTTGAGACTATCTGTGGGTCATTTTTTCCATGTTAAAGAGAAATAGTAATATTGAGACAATGATTATTTGACTTAGAATCATAGGGTTTTTAGGAGTCATATGGAAGGACCTTTGGAGATGACCTTGGCTAATTTTTCCCATTTCTTTGGGTGGCAAAGCTGAGCCTGAAAAACTGCCCACAGTTCCCCTGCTAGGTTAGTAGTAGAAGCGCTGACACTGCAGTCTGGGCTTGCTTACATCAGAGTTCTTTCCTCTCCATCTGTCATTCTTTTCCAAAGGATTAGGATCTGTGTCTCCATGCCTTTCAGCATGATGCCTATGTAGTTAGTCCCAGAGAAGAGCAGATTTTTAATTACTTAAATTGATCCCACAATCTTATAGGATTCTGCTATTTATTGTATTTTGTCCTCTTTAGGCAGGTAATTCTGCTTTGGTTAATGATAAAACAAAGGTAATTAATTCTTCAATTTCTACCTTTCCATTTTTGGACCTTAGTGTAAAAGTTAAGTTTAAGAGAAATGCAGCTCTTTCCTTTCCAGCCTGCTAGGTAGGGGTGAGTTTGCAGGTGTTTATGGGAGCAGGCACAGAGTGAAGTGTGGGGAGAAATGAGCCTCTGCCCTCTCTTCTGACCTGCTTCTACGGTGGACCCACTCATCTTTCACTTTCTTCTTTCTCTCTCTCAAACAGACCCTGCTCCCTGCTTTCTCTCTCACTTTCTTTGTATTTATTTGTTTATTTATTTTTGAAATGGAGTCCCCCTCTTTCACCCAGACTAGAATGCAGTGGTGTGATCACCACTCACTATAGCCTTGACCTCTTGGGCTTAAGCCATCCTCCTGCTTCAGCCTCCTGAGTAGCTGGGACTAAAGGTGCACGACACTGTGTCCAGCTATTTTTTTTATTTTTTTTAGAGATGGGGTCTTGCTTTGTTGCCTAGGCTGGTCTTCAACTCTTGGCTTCAAGTGATCCGCCCACCTAAGCCTCTCAAAGTGTTGGGATTACAGACGTGAGTCACAGCGTCCGGCTCTCTTTTGCTTTCTTGGATGCTAACCAGACACTACTCTTTTGTTTTCCTGTTAATTCAAACCATGCTAATTTGTAAATCCAAATTGCCAAGGCCCAAGTGAGAAACAGGAGAGATCACAAGGAGTACTGTGAGCATCCATCTGTGTGTCCTGCAGCACCAAGTGGGAAGGAAGAGGAGGCAGTGTCTGGGATTTCTTCGTGATATGCATGGGTTAACAGGATTAGGGCACTGCTTCTCCAGTTTTCATGTACTCTCCGATCACCTGGGCACCTTGTTCAAAATGGATGATACTGAGTCCAGAGATTGGGGCAGGGGCTGAGGTTTTCCTTTCCTCACCAGCTCCCAGGTGATGCCAGTGCTGCTGGTGCAGACCACACTTGATAGCAAGGCTGTATGGATGGGGCTTCTAGTGGGAGTTACACGTGCCTCCTGAGTCACTTTGATATTATGAGTTACTATGTACTGTAAGTATTGGCATTTAAAATCAGATGTGGAGTTGGGCACGGTGGCTCACGCCTATAATCCCAGCACTTTGGGAGGCAAGGCGAGTGGATCACCTGAGGTCAGGAGTTCAAGACCAGCCTGGCCAACATGGTGAAACCCCATCTCTACTAAAAATACAAAAATTAGCTGAGCGTGGTGGTGGGCGCCTGTAACCACAGCTGCTTGGGAGGCTGAGGCAGGAGAATCACTGGAACGTAAGAGGTGGAGGTTGCAGTGAGCCAAGGTCATGCCACTGCACTCCAGCCTGGGCAACAGAGTGAAACTCCGTATAAAAAAAAAAAATCAGATGTGTAAAGTTACAGTCTCTCTGGAAGAAGACAAGGGTGGGTTGTGCTGCTTCTTTCAGGACGTACCTTTAAAACCTGCCGCAGGCAGTCCAGTTACTTCGATTATTAAAAAGGTGCAGCCTTGTTGGCACTCAGCCTCCCACATTGCTTGGCTCTCCATTTCATTCTTTCACCATAGAGAAACAGGCCCTGATTATTTTTAACTGCATGCCTTGCTGAGACTGAGTAGGGGTTTTTATTTCTGGAGCTAATGCAGAACACACATCCCTCTTTTTTTAAATGCAGAAAATCTCACATAGTGTTGCCAAAATAGAATGGCATGTTTCCTAAAATTATGCAGCAACATAAGGGGTAGTTTATTCTGGAATACGGAGAGGAAGATCAAGTCTTTTTGTCTCGTTCAACCCAAAGAGAGTACCAGCAGGGTGTGGCATACGTAGGGTTGGGAAGGCTTCGAGGGGCAGTGAAGAGTAGAACCGGGGGCTGGCTTCTTATTCCTGTTCAGTCTCTCTGCAGCCTGGAGAGAGCTACTTAACTCCCTTTGGGCCTTAACATAGCCATTTTTAAAATAAAGGTCCTCCATTTGACCATCTGACCAAGTTATTGCTAGTTCACAAGGCCTCTTACATTCAGCATGTTTGCTTGAGGGGAGTGAGTGAGTGTTTTGCATGCAGTGGGTCCATTCCCAGAAAACAACAAAAAGAAGCCTTGAAGTGTAGCCTGCCATCAGTATTTTTAGCACATTAAGAATATGTTGGCCGGGTGCAGTGGCTCACAACTGTAATCCTAAAACTTTGGGACGACAAGGCAGGTAGATCACAAGGTCAGGAGTTTGAGACCAGCCTGGCCAACATGGTGAAACCCCGTCTCTACTAAAAATACAAAAATTATTTGAGTGTGGTGGTGGATGCGTGTGATCCCAGCTACTTGAAAGACTGAAGCAGAAGAATTGCTTGAACCTAGAGGTGGAGGTTGCAGTGAGTCGAGATCATACCACTGCACTCCAGCCTGGGTGACAGAGCAAGAATCCATCTCAGGGGGCAGGGGGGAAAGCGTATCTTAAAAAATATGTGAAGAAGATGTTACATATTTAGCCTGACCTTTATTAATGCACTTGGCTTTGCAGTTGCCCTACATTTTATTATTTTTTACTTATATAAGGTTAAATGAAGACATTTAAAATATTACATGTGATTGGGCTTATAGTTTTACATACAATGCCAAAGTTTTTGTGCCTTGTTTAAAACAAATCCAATATGAGAATATACTTTTGTATAAGAAGTATATCATTTTATAAAAGGATTTATAAGATATTTCAAAGCAGGAATCCTGTAGTACTTTAGTTTTACCTTCTACACCATCTTTTTAGAAGCATATTTATCACACAAGGCAAGGTAAATCACTAAATTAGGCATCCAGGCTAACAGAATTAGACTAGAAGTATAGTGAGGTGTGAGATTTAGGGGGACAGGGATTCTAAGAACCAGCAGCATTGAACTAATGGACTTCTTCTTAAAGAAATGTTGAAGAAGTGATCATTCATCTTAAAAGATTGTGCCTTCAGAACAACTGAATGATCCTTTTGCTCTTGTGT
This sequence comes from Cacajao melanocephalus, assembly GCA_963573385.1. Taxonomy (NCBI): domain Eukaryota; kingdom Metazoa; phylum Chordata; class Mammalia; order Primates; family Pitheciidae; genus Cacajao; species Cacajao melanocephalus. The sequence continues at coordinate 33,017 of CAUYLG010048119.1, read as the reverse complement.
ACGGTGTGCCGAGTTTGGTGATACATTATCACCGGGTTCATGAATGACCAGCACCATCATGGCTGCCAAGTCCTTGAGATTTGAAGAAGACGTGGCAGATGGTGATAAACCATCTTTTTTTTTTTTTTTTTGAGATGAAGTCTCGCTCTGTTGCCCAGGCTAGAGTGCCAGCTCACTGCAACCTTCATCTTCCAGGTTCAAGTGATCCTCATGCCTCAGCCTCCTGAGTAGCTGGGACCACAGGTATGTGTCACCACACCAGCTAATTTTTGTATTTTTAGTAGAGACAGGGTTTTGCCATGTTGGCTGGGTTGATCTCGAACTCCTGACCTCAAGTGATCTGCCTGCCTCAGCCTCCCAAAGTGCTGGGATTACAGGAGTGAGCCACCATGCCTGGTCAGTAATGAACATCTTGTTGCATCCCTGGAGTCATCTTAATAATAGGGTAATGGCAGTGGGGTTGGAACAGTAGGTACTTGGATATATCTTTTGATGGATAACAATTCTTTAAAAACATTGAGTAATGTTATACAAATATATATGTGTATATGTATGTTTCTGCATATGTCCATTTATTAGAATTAAGAGAATGCATTCAAAAACTAGTGGGTCTGTATCCTTTTTTTTCTTTTTCCTCCGATTATTGTGCTTATCTTGACTTGATACCAAAACTCTGGAAATACTCATCTGAGACAGTCCAGGCATGGTAGGTACTGGATCTTCTACTGTAATACTACATGAAATGAGATATTTTTTGTTTCTTAGCAACAATTGGATTCAGCCAGGTAATTGCTACTCTTTGGACTTACGTTACAAGGATATCATGATGGTGTTCCATTGATATATGTGATCAATAATGTATTACGTTTTTTAAACCAAACTCATAGGAAGAAATAAGACTGAGGATAAATAATACTGCTCTCCTTAATTGAGAGCAGCTTGGTGATTTTGAAAGTTTGTTTATATGCAGTTGTCAGATCTGCAGAGCAAGCTTGTGAGATGAGGAGGGCGTGGATTGGTGGACATAAGAAATGGAAGGTTAAGGCAAGTGTTTACTTACCCACAGTCACTAAATTCATAATCTGTAGATTTGGGACCAGAACTAGGATATATCATTTCTAGCCCAGTGTTCTTTCTGTGATATTTGTTAAAGGAACAATCTGGTGAAAGGGACAGTCTGGCTCTTTAATGATGATAGCTTTCAAATATATAACACTTTCCAGTTTGACAGGATTTTATATAGATAGCACATTTTCTTCACAGACAGACAAATAATGTCTTTACATTACATATGTTGTCTGAAGATGTGGAGCCTTTGCATACTGTTGAGAAGAAAAAGACTTTTTTCTCCATTAGTTTTTGCATCAAATCTTTTATAGTCCTTGTTTTTCTTAATTCTCTCTTTTCCCCAGGTTTAATTTTCTTAAGAGGAGGAATTATAATACTAAGTAATATCTAGAATAGATAGTTCCTTCAGGAAATGGGCTTATTGATCTCATAAATTTTGGTGGTCTAATTTGTCAATGATATTCTCATTTCTTAATGGCCTTTGTCTTTTTGAGTAGTAACTTGTACTTGAATTAAAGTCTTTCACATGTATAGAGTAGAGCAAAGAGACCCTGCATGTGTCATAAAATGGTACATCCCTTTGCTTAGTTGTCATTGTGTTAGAGAAAGAGAAAATCCTTTAAAATATGAAAATAACTGCTACTCAGGAAGGGAGAAGATGAAGTTATGTGGATTTTTTTTTTTTTGAGACAGGGTCTTGCTCTCTTGCCCAGGCTGGAGTGAAGTAGTGCAATCTTGGCTCACTGCAACCTCCTCCTCCCAGGTTCAACCAATTCTCCTGCCTCAGCCTCCCAAATAGCTGGGATTACAGGTGCTCACCATCATGTCCAACTAATTTTTGTATTTTTCGTGGAGACACGGTTTTGCCTTGTTGGCCAGGCTGGTCTTGAACTCCTATCTCAGGTGATCCGCCTGCCTTGGCCTCCCAAAGTGCTGGGATTACAGGCATGAGCCACCGTGCCCAGCTGATACGTGGAATTTTATGTGAGGCTTATTAGGAGGTGTGGGGTATGGGGGGAAGAAGGACAGCTTTACTTCTTTTTATCTTTCAATATGAAAGCACAGCAGGATAATGTAAAATTTTTTTTATTGATGTATAGTTTGCATATGATAAAATGTACCATTTTAACTCTGCATTTGGGTGTGTTGTGACGGATTTAGATACCTGCCACCACAATCAAGATTATAGACCCTTCCCTTCAATCCTAGGTTTCCTTCCTGCCTCTTCCCAATCAGGCCTCCCTCATGCCAGCCCCAGGCAACCATGATGGGTTGTCACTATAGATTAGATTTGCCTTGTCTAGAGCTTCATAGAAATCGTAATGGATAGTCTTTTGTCTGACCTTTTCACTTAGTGTAATGTTTTTGACGCTCACTCTTGAGCTGTTGCACAGGTCGGGTCAGTACTTCATCCCTTTTATTGCTGAATATACCAGTTTGTTTATGCATTCACCTACTGGTAGACATAGAGGCTGTTTCCATGTGTGGGGTTATTATAAATAAAATTGTTATGAACATGCATGTACAAGTCTTTGTGTGTTGGACATGTGTCATTGTTTCTCTGGTAAACGTGGGAGTGGAATTGCCGGGCATATGGTATTAAATATTCCACTGATTTTACTGAGCAACCATAATACTATTTACCATAGCGATTGTACCAGTTTACCTTCCACTCACAGTGCACAAGGGTTCCAGTTTCTTCACATCCTAGCCAGCACTTGTTATTTATTTCATAGTAGCCAATTTATTTCATATTTAATGGGGGTGTGGTAGTATCTCATTGTGTTTTTAATTTGCATTTCCCTAATGATTAGTGGTGTTGAGCATCATCTTTTTTTTTTTTTTCTTTTTTAATTGATGGGGTCTCACTCTGTCACCCAAGCTGGAGTACACTGGGGTGGTTTTGGCTCACTGCAACCTCTGTCCCCTGGGTTCAAGCGATTCTTGTGCCTCAGCCTCCCAAGTAGCTGGGAGTACAGGTATGAGCCACCACTCCTGGCGAATTTTTGTATTTTTAGTAGAGAAAGGGTTTCACCATGCTGGCCAGGCTGGTTTCAAACTCCTGACCTCAAGTGATCCATTTGCCTTACCTCCCAAAATGTTGGGATTACAGACATGAGCCACCGTATCTGGCAGAGTATCTTCTTATGTACTCATTAGATGGTCTTCTTTCGAGAAATGTCTGTTCAACTCCTTTGCTGCATTGCTTTTTACAATCTTTGGACTTGAAAGCCCATAAGGATAACTATTTTGTTCTTCTGATCTAAGAATATACAAAGATCTTGCTCAACTCAGCAGAACATTTGTATCGTCATTTCAGAGCTGCAGTGGTATGAACATCTAGTTGCTAATTACATATTTAGAATAGTTCATATTTCAAAATGCTAAATAAGTATTTGTGGGCACTGAGCCTAGTTATTATGTTTTGCCAAAGTCACAAGTTCCCCCATTGCACTTCCCAGTCCAGTTCAGCATGTACAAAAATACTTAACATCTTTTTGCATGAAACTGTGTTTTGATCATGACGTTATGCAGACAGAATGAGACTTATATGTCTTTAAAGGGTCATTTTAAATAAACAGCAAGATGACTATTACTGCAGGGAACAAAAGGAGGAAAAAAGAAAGGTTGGTTAACTTAGAGAAAAATGGCAAAATTCTGATGGGAAAGGGAATCAGAATTTTGAGACTCCTGTGAGTAGAAAGGGGACAAAAGAAAGTTATCTAGCTTTACTTTATATGTTCTCCTCGACCTTGAGTTCATGGCTAGAGATGAATTGAGATACCAGGAAGTGTTTAAAAAGGAAAACTGGGTGGCTGAGTGAGGTGGCTCATGCATTTAATCCTAATACTTCGGGAGACTGAGGCAGGAGGATCACTTGAGGCCAGGGGTTTGATACTAACCTGGGCAACATAGCGAGCCCCTGCCCACACACACAGACACACAGACACACAGACACACAGACACACAGACACACACACACACACACACACACACACACACAAATAGCTGGGTGTGGTTGTAGTCCCCAGCTGCTTGGGAGGCTGAGGCAGGAAGTTCACTTGAACTTGAGCCCAGGTGTTTGAGGTTGCAGTGAGTTCTGATCATCTCACTGCACTCCAACCTGGGCAACAGAGCAAGACTTTGTCTCTAAAGAACAAAACAAAACAATAAAGTAGAAAGGAACTTTCTCTAAGAAGCTAAGAGCCATTGATAATTACAACTCCCAGATGCAGACTTTTTGAGTGGGACACTACCCAGAACCTGAGGCTACTCAAACTATTATTTTGTCAGAAGCAATAGGGTTTCCTGAAATTTGCATTTGAAACAGTATACTTTTCTCATGTATCACAGCCTTTATGTAATTGTTCAGTTGTGTTTTAAAAAGAACTAACATCATTGAGGTGTTCAGTTTTCTCCTTTTCTTTCTTCTCTGTCTTGCATAGTTGAGCATGTTGTTTCAGGTCAACAGATATATTATAGATTGGAGTTCAGCAAACTTTTTCTGTGAAGGGCTAGATAGTAATTATTTCTCGCTTTGCAGGCCATAGTCTCTCTGGCAACACCTACCTGTACCACTGTAGTAGCATTGGTTAGCAGAATTGCACCATCTTGGAAAGCAGTCATAGATAATATGTAAATGACTGGCCATGGCTAAGTTCCAATAAAACTTTATTTACAAGAACAGGCAGCAGGCCCTCTTTTGCCAGTCTTTGTTCTAAATAATTGCAAGAGGCCATGAAAAGTTTAATTTCCATACTGAGAACTGAGTCTTAATATTGACTGTTCTACATAGTATTATTGGGATCCCAAATACTCTTACCCAGTAAAGGATCTTTTAAAATTTTAATTTGAAACCATATTCAATGGCAAGAATCCTGAGGGACTGAGAGAGAAAAGCTTTATAAATATTAATAAGTGCTAAAAATTAAGTTGTTGAAAAAATTGTTCTCATAAAAGATCATTATATAGTAAGTTTGGAATTTAGTTTCAGTTTTCATTTCCTTGTAGGAACATCTTCATTGTGAAGAAAATGAGAGAATTAACGAACATATATTTCCTGAGCGTGAGCTGTGATATCTTGCTAGTCATTGTTATGGCAGCTGCATGGTGGGCGTCTCATAATTCTGTTCTGAGGTGTCCGCCATCTAGAAAGATGCTCAAGACCCATGGGATAGGATAGTTTTTTAGGAATATGTGTAAACTCTTTTTGGAGTATTTTATTTCTAAATAAACTTTATTAAGGTATAATTTATATACAGTAAAAACCCACCGATTTTTTTTTAAGTGTATGATAGAGTCTATGTGTTTTGACATACATTCTCTCCTAATCAAGATAGGGAGCATTTCCATTATCTCAAATGTACCCTGACTCCCCTCATGCCTTGTTCTGTCATCCAGGCTAGAGCGTGGTTGTGCAATTGTGGCTCACTGCAGCCTTGAACTCCTGGTTTCAAGTTGTCTTCCTACCTGTCTCTTGAATAGCAGGGATTACAGGCATGTACCACCATGCCTGGCTAATTTTTAAATTTTTTGTAGAGCTGGGCTCTCCCTATGTTGCCCAGGCTGGTCTCAAACTCCTGGCCTCAAGCGATCCTCCCGCCTCGGCCTCTCCAAATGTTGGGATTATGGCATGAGCCACCACACTCAGCACATGTCTAGCTTTGTAGGAAACTGCCAAACTTTCCCAGAGTGTTTGTACCATTACATTCCGATATGGTTTGGCTCTATGTCCCCACACAAATCTCATTTTGAAATGTAATCCCCAATGCTAAAGGCAGGGCCTGGTGGGAGGTGATTGGATCAGGGATATAGTCTCTAATGTTGTAGCACCAATCCCCCTTTGGTGCTGTTGTCACAATGGTGAATTCTCATGGGATCTGGTTATTTAAAAGTGTGTGGCCCCTACCCCTCTCTTTCTTCCTCTTGTTCCTGCCACATGAGACACCTGCACCTGCTTTCCCTCTGCGATAAGTAAAAGCTCCTTGAGGCACCCTCTAGAAGCAGATGCTTCCATGCTTCCTGTACAGCCGGCAGAGCTGTGAGCCACTTAAGCCTCTTTTCTTTATAAATTACCCAGTCTCAGGTATTTCTTTATAGCAGTGTAAGAATGGGCTGATACGTACTTTGACCAACAGTATGTGAAAGTTCTAAGCCTGGGCAACAAAAAGAGACCTTGCCTCAACAAAAAATTAAACATGAAAATTTAGCCGGAAGTAAGGCATGTGCCTGCAGTCCTGGCTACTCAGTAGGCTGAAGTGGGAGGAACGCTTGAGCCTAAGAGTTTCAGGTGGCAGTGAGCTATGATTGAGCCACTGAACTCCAGCCTGGGCAACAGAGAGAGACTCTGTCTTGAAAAAAAAAAAAGAAAATTCTGGTTGCTCCACATGTTCGTCAGTATTTAGTGTTGTCAGTCATTTTAATTGTAGGCATTCTAGTGGTTATGTTATATATCTTAGTAAGGTTTCTATTTGCATTTCCCTGATAGCTAATGATGAGCATCTTTGCTCATTGTGCCATGTGTGTGGTTATTGGCCGTGTGTGTGTGTGTGTGTGTGTGTGTGAAATGTCTTGTTCAAATTTTTGCCCATTTTTAATTGGGTTGCTTGTCTTCTTATCACTGAGCTGTATAAGTTTTTAAATATGTCCTAGAAACAAGTCCTTTGCCAGATGTTCTCCCAATTGGTGGCTTGTTTTTCCATTTCCTTAACAGTGTCTTTTGAAGAGCAAGAGTTTAACATTTCAATTTGTCATGGTCTTTTCCGGTTGGTACTTTCTCTGTCCCTCTCTCTCTCTCTCTCTTTCTCTCTCTCTCTCAAGGTTAAGAAGACCACCTAGAAGTTTGTAATTTCTGCTTTTGCATTTAGGTCTAGGATTCATTTCAAGTTATTTTGGGATGTGTGTGCGTGTGTGTGTGTGTGTGTGTGTGTGTGTGTGTGTATGTATGTATGCATGCCTTGAAGTAAGGGTTGAGGTTTGTTTTCTTTTCTATACAGATATCCAGTTGTTTTAGCACCATTTGTTGAAAAAAGCTATTCTTTCTCCTTTAAATTGCCTGAGCTCTTGTCAAAAATTAGTTCATGGCTGGGTGTGGTGGCTCATACCTGTAATCCCAGCACTTTGGGAGGCTGAGGCAGGTGGGCTGATCACTTGAGGTCAGGAGTTTGAAAGCAGCCTGGCTAATATGGTGAAAGTCTATCTCTACTAAAAATACAAAAATTAGTTGGGTGTGATGGCACACGCCTGTAATCCCAGTTACTCAGCAGGCTAAGGCACAGAATCGCTTGAACCGGGGAGGTAGATGTTGTGGTGAGCCAAGATTGTGCCACTCCAGCCTGGGTGAGAGAGTGAGACTGTCTCAAAAAAAAAAAAAAAAAAAAAAGAAAAAACAGGTACCGTTTATGTGTTTATCTATTTCTGAACTCTATTCTGTCCCATTGATCTATATGTCTATTCACATTACCTTGATTCTTGTAGCTTTGGGATCAATTTTGAAATCAGGTAGTTATGGAGATGTATTTTTCCCATCCAAGTACTAACCAGGCCTGACCTTGCTTAGCTTTCAAGATCAGGCATGTTCAGGGTGGTATGGCTGTAGACAAGAAGATGTATTTTTAAGTTGGATTTCTTCGATTAAACTTTTATCAAATGCATAATTCTACTCACATTTGAAAAATGAGGCAAGAGTATCATTTTTCAAACTTGGCATTGCTTGGGACTGATTTGTGACTCCCGAATTATACGTGGAAGCCCTAACCCCCAATGTATATTGGAGATAGAGTCTATAAGGAGGTATTAAGGTTAAATGAGATCATAAGGGTGGGTACTGATTCGGTGGGATTGGTGTCCTTATTGGAAGAGACCCCAGAGAGCCCGCTCCCTGTCTCTCTGCCATGTGAGGACATAGCAAGAAGATAGCATTCTGCAATCCAAGAAGAGGCCCTCACCAGAAACCAGCCAGCTGGCACCTTGATGTTGGACTTCCCAGCCTCTAGACTGCGAGAAACTACATTCCTATAGTTTAAACTACCCAATCTGTAGTATTTTGGTACAGCAACCTGAGCAGACTAAGACAAATAGCAAGTTGACTTTAAGGGAAGGGAAAATATACTGAGAATATTGGCTGGGCGCGGTGGCTTACGCCTATAATCCCAGCACTTTGGAAGGAGGTGGATCACCTGAGGTCAGGAGTTCGAGACCAGCCTGCCAACATGGTGAAACTCTGCCTCTACTGAAAATACGAAAATTAGCCAATCATGTTGGCACTGTAATCCCAGATACTTGGGAGGCTGAGGCATGTGAATTGCTTGTATCCAGGAGGCAGAGGATGCAGTGAGTGGAGATTGCACCACTGCACTGCAGCCTGGGAGACAGAGCAAGACTCCATCTCAAAAAGAAATATATAGGACAGGATACCTTCCTTTAGGGCCAGCTTTGGTGACCTTGGGTGCATGTTTCCTTCCCTGTAAGATTAGAAAATTGGTCCAGAGAACTCTAGAATAGCCCCCACTAATGTCCTATTTAAATTTAATAACCTGTAATTTTAGGTGGATTATGAGTGATTTTCTCTTTTACTTGTACTCTCTGCCCTGATTCAGGTTTTAAAATAGCCAGACAAAAACAACTCTGAAAGCCAAATCGTTTGATGAAAACAGTGGCTGACACTTAATAATAACTTAGTCTTCTTTTAGTTAAAATGTTTCGGGAAAATCCTGATGTAGAACCAGACTCTGGTTTGTTTTAGGAGTTTTTACAATTGTTCCTTCCTTGGGCCTTTCACTTGGTGTTTCCTGACACAGAACTAGAAGCAATGCTTTCTCCTTAGTTAATGGCTCCCCAGGCCAGAGGTGTGGGGCCACCTCTCCTATCTGCATCCTGGGACAGAGCTCAGAAATGGAGAGAGATTAGAGGTCATCTAGCCCCCTGCGCTTCAAATATGGTCCCTGGACCAGCAGCTTCAACCTCTCCTGGGAGAATGTTAGGAAAGCAGAACCCCAGGCCACACCCCAGACCTCCCGAAGCAGGTACACTCTAAAGCAACCTGAGAAGCACTGTTCTGGTTGGACAGTGAAGAAACTTCTGTATGGTCTTCCCAGCAGACCATCTGGCCTCTGGATACCTCTGAAGGTGACCTCATTTAAGGCGATCTGTTTCATTTGTGGATAGTTCTGTTCAAGTCTCTTTTTTGTATTTATTTCAAATGTATCTTCTTCTACCTTCTAGTTTAACTTGCTGTCATCCATCGGTCCTGCAATCATGTCAGGCACTGAGGATACCCCACGCAATCTCCTTTCTCAAAGATCTCGCAATCTTTTGTTTGTTTGTTTGAGATGGAGTCTCGCTCTGTTGCCCAGACTGGAGTGTAGTGGCGCAGTCTCAGCTCACTGCAGGCTTCATCTCCCAGGTTCAAGTGATTCTCCTGTCTCAGCTTCCTGAGTAGCTAGGATTACAGGTGCCTGTCACCAAGCTCAGCTAATTTTTGTATTTTTAGTAGAGATGGGGTTTTGCCATGTTGGCCAAGCTGGTCTTGAACTCTTGACCTCAAGTGTCCACTCACCTAGGCCTCCCAAAGTGCTCTGATTACAGGCGTGGGCCACTGTCCTGGCCAGATCTCACAATCTAATATAGAAATAGAGATGTCCATGAATGTACTACAGCACACTGAGAGATGCAGTGAAGATGTTGTCCAGGGTGCTGAGCCATGTGGAGAAGGGCGCTGGAGGCCTCCAGGTGGGGGTGCAGCCCGGTACACATACTGAACTGGAATCTGCGAGACTCAGGATGGGGAAGGGGTTCTGGGAGGACGCTCTAGACCCAAGGAAGAGCTTTGCAGAGGCATGAGAGGTGACACGTTGGGCTCCCTGAAAAGTTCGATTTGCTTGTGTTAAAGTAGCAGGAAGCTGGAAAAGTGGGCCAGGGGCTGGATCACAAAGGGCCCATTCTGCAGTGTCCAAGGAGTTCACTTGAATGTGGGAGGTTGGGGCAGATAGATTTGCGTTGCATGAAAATGGCTGTTGGCTGCAGTAAGGAAGATGGACCAAAGGGCAGCAAGAGGGAGGCAGCGGGGGCTCTCAGCAGGTTGTTGACAGAGCCTGATCCAAAGACATGAAGGACTGAGCCAGGGGCAGGATCAGAGCTCTGGCCCTGGGCTCTAAGGAATCTCCCTCAGAAATCTAAAGCAGCAAATTCTGTCCCCTAAGTTCTCCGCTTTTGCTCAACACTTATTTATTAGGGGCCAGCTCTTTCCAGGGTGTGCACGCCATGAAGAGTGCACAGATAAAGGCGGCTTGGGCCTTATCCCCATTACAGAGTATACAGTGGGCATCTCCAGTTATTCCTTCTTCACGTGATACTGTTTTAAATGCCCTTATCTTTTGTGTTTTTCCTCCGTGGAATGGTCTAGTTGATATTCCCCTTAACTGGTCATGTCTGAAACTGAATTGCAGGCTGTAGTTGGTGGTCTGAGCAATGAATAGGGCCTGGGCTGTTACCTTCTTTCTATGAAGATGGCCTAAGATACAGTACGGACCTGCGTCTTTTAAGGCCATCTGAGAGCACTGCAGCTTCAGACAGCCCTAGGTCAGAGCTCCTGACAGCATCCCAAGGAGGCCTTGGCATGTGTTCTGCTTCCCCACTATTTGTCTTCTGTATCTGATGCTTTTGATGTCAATGCATCTAAGTGTAAGCTGAAACTATATCCTATTAGACATTATCTTGTTAAACAGTTCCTGTTGCTCCAGGCTTTTGAGTTCTTTTTTAATCTCTGGTTTCATCCTGTTAATTCATTCTCTTGGTTATAAGCCAAACAAATGATTGACGAGTTCCCTTATCTGTTTGCATCAGCATCATTAACTGAAATGTCCACGAAGGTAGGGTGTGTGTCAGAGTCCTGGCAGATGTAGGCTGCTTCACACTGTGTCTCCAGATCGGGAAAAGGTGGCATTCCTAATCACTAGTGAAGTAAATTCATCAATAAATGTGGTTTAGGACAGCTGAAAAGCTGTTAGAAAAAGCAGGGAGCTGGGGTCCCTCCAAATTCCTTAGATAAAAATAAACTATGTATCATAGAAAGTCTCCTAAAACAAATTAAATTGGCTGAAGATTTAGACTTAAATAATGAAATCATAAAAATTATTAGAAGAAGGCCAGGCATGGTGGCTCATGCCTGTAAGCCCAGCACTTTGGGAGGCCAAGGCGGGCGGATCACAAGGCCAGGAGATCAAGACCATCCTGGCCAACATGGTGAAAACCTGTCTCTACTAAAAATATAAAAATTAGCTGGACGTGGTGGTGCACACCTGTAGTCCCAGCTGCCCAGGAAGCTGAGGCAGAAGAATCGCTTGAACCCAGGAGGTGGAGGTTGCAGGGAGCCAAGATCCCACCACTGCACTCCAGCCTGGCAACAGAGTGAGACTCTCTCTCAAAATAAATAAATAAATAAATAAATAAATAAATAAATAAATAATGGAAGAAACATGAGTAAATTTTAAATGTATCTTGGAATGGAGACAGAAGATTTTTCCCTCCGTATGGAAGCTGTAAAGAAAAAGACTGACTTTCCTAAAATAAAAATTTCATGAGAAAATTTTAAAGTCCAATTGGGCAAAAATTCCATAAATGAGGTCAAATAACAAGGAGTATATTGGAGAAAAATATTTGCTGCCTATATGTCAGTGCTAATTCCTTTAACATGGAAAGAAGTCTTCTTAGAAGTCAATAGGAAAAATGAAAACTGGAATAGTTAAACCAATGTTCATTGCTGGAAGTGAGCATGTGAAAACATAGTAAACTTCACTTTATTTAAAAATACAAAGGAAAATAATGAGATCTTTTTTTTTTTAACCTGTGAGATTGGCTGTGCTGAAGTTTGATAATAACCACTTACTGGTGAAAGTATGAGAAAATAGACGTATTGAGTTGACAAGCGTTGTTGAAGGTCATTTCTATAATATTCTTAGACTGGAATTTAAAAGGTTCATATTCTTAGACTCAGTAATTCCACTAGTGATCCCATAAATGTTTTCCAGCAAGTACACAAAAAGTTACACAGGTATTTGTAATAACAGCATTTATACTAGCAAAAAAATAGAAGCAGCCTGTATGACCATCTGTAGGTGTGCAGCAAAATATTGTGTATTGTTTAAAATGGCACAATTTTCTATATAATAACTGGGAAAGATTCAGTATACTAAATGAAAAAGCAAATCACTATAGGAGGATATTGTGTTAAAAAATTAAAAAGATAAATGGTGTATCAGTAAAGAAGATACTAACTATAAAAAAAAATGAAGGGGGTGTATTTACCTTGTACAACAAGATGTCTGCATATGTCTGCAGGGCAGGATTGGGACAGGGTCTCACTGATGCCATCCCTGCCTTAGGTGCCATGTTTCTGCTATGCAGTACTAATTATGTGGGCCTCTGTCCTCATGGCAGCAAGATGGCTACACTCTAGCAGACCTCACATCTGCATTTCTGATGGAAAAAAGATGTAAGGAGGAAAGTTAAGAATATGGAATCAGAAAAGCCAAAATATTTCCAGAAATCTCCAACAAACTTCTTTTTTATTTTTTATTTTTTTGAGATGGAGTCTCACTCGGTATCCAGGCTGGAGTGCAGCGGTGTGATCTCAGCCCACTGCAGCCTCCACCTCCTGGGTTCAAGTGATTCTCCTGCCTCAGCCTCCCAAGTAGCTGGGACTACTGGCATCCACTACCATGCCCAGCTGATTTTTGTATTTTTAGTAGAGATGGGGTTTCATGGTGTTGGCCAGGCTAGTCTCAAACTTGTGACCTCAAGTGATCCTCCCACCTGGGCCTCCTAAAGTGCTGGGATTATAGGCGTGAGCCACCATGCCCGGCCCAACTTCTGCTTACATTTTACTGGCTAGAAAGCTACCCAGACCTTCAAGGGAATCTGTCAAGGCAAAAATTTTGATTAGGCACGTGTTCTTCCCTGACACACAATCCAGAGTTCTGTGAATATGGAAGAAGAGGACAAAGGGATATTGGGTAGGCAGTTAGCAGTGTGTGACACACATAACACTTTGTGTTTGCATGCGGTATTTCTGGAGGGCGCCTGAGAAATGGTTAAAGTAGTTAACAGACTGGCATTCAGGAGGAAAGTGGACATTTATTTTTCACCTTATAATGTTCTTTCCTGCAAATTTTCTTTATAAAACAATGAATATGTGTTCACTTTAAAGGAAGGAAGTTGATAGGCAGCTGACAACAGTCCATAACCAGAACCTCTTGGGTACAGCTGTCCAACCAGTTACTCAGAACCAGGTCACTTAACCCCTGTGGACTTCATCCTCAACTGCAAAATGAGAGGTCAGAATAGATAATATCTTAGACTTCTTTTACCGCTGAGTCTCCTCCCGTTAGTTATACAATCTCCAGGAGCTGAAGGAGAGAATTAAGAGTCAGCTCCTTTAGCAAGAAAAGACATCTACCATTTTGAACAGGTTCTTATTTAGCCTTTGTGATGGCTGAATCGTGTTCCTTCTAAAATTCATATGTGGAAGTCTGAATCCCCAAAAGGTGACTGTATTTGGAATTAGGTCTTTAAAGAGGTAATTATGGTTGAATTAGGTTATAGGTTGGGCCCTAATCCAGTATAACTGGGGTTCTTACAAGAAGAGGAAATTCGTGCCCAGACATACACAGAGGGAAGACCACGTGAAGACACAGGGAGAAGGCGGCTGCCTGCAAGCAGAGGAGAGAGGCCTCAGAAGAAACCATCCCTGCCAGCACCTTGATCTTGGACTTCCAGCCTCCAGAATTGTGAGAAAATAAATACGTGTTCTCAAACTGGGCACAGTGGCTCACACCTGTAATCCCAGCACTTTGGGAGGCCGAGGCAGGCAGATCACTTGAGATCAGGAGTTCGAGACCATCCTGGTCAACTTGGTGAAACCCCGTCTCTACTAAAAATACAAAAATTAGCAGAGGCCAAGGCAGGAGAATTGCTTGAACCTGGGAGGTGGAGGTTGCAGTCAGCCAAGATGGCGCCACTGCACTCCAGCCTGGGCGACAGAGCAAGATTCCATCTCAAGAAAAAAAAACAAGCAAAAAGACCTCTTCTTTAAGTCCTCCAGCCTGTAGCCCTGTGTTATGATAACTTTAGCAAGCTGATAACAGTTTTCTGTCCTTTTACTCTTTTGTGAGGGGAGCTTTGCATTTTGCAGAATCTCTAGGACAACATGAGATTGCACTGACTTAGCTACTACCTTGATTCCCTTCCCTGGTGAAAGCAGATCACCTAGGAGTCTAGCCCGAGAACCTGCAATCGCTAAACTTGGGCTGGGGCCAGAGAAGCACGTCTAACTGGAAGAAGCAAATCTGTTACCATGAGGCCAGCGCAGCTTCCTTCAGGGTCCAACTGCTGTGTATGCCTCCTTCCAGGGTTCTTTCGGGCCTTGCCTCCAACTTGCTTACCTGTTCTCCAACCTATTTTCTTTCCTTGAACTTCAGAATTGATGGATACCCTATCTCACTCTTGATTCCTTGCCTGGCTTCTGACTGCTAAACCCATCTGGACTACAAATGGTTTATCTTTTAGAGATGATCTATAGCTCTTCAGTGGGTGAGATTTGAGAGCAGAATCATATGTTATATGAGTTACCTTATAAAAGATACTAGCAAGAATCATTTTCTTCTGATGGAGCAGAAAGGGATGTGTGTGTGTGTATGTGTGAGAGAGAGAGAGAGAGACAGACAGAGAGAGAGAGAGAGAGAGAGAGAGAGAGGAAGTACCATTGCCCTTTACGCTCTCACCCCAGCACCGCATCTGAGCCAGAAGACTGAAATGGCCTGCAGTGTTCCACACCGCTGGAGATAGGATCTTTTCTGAGGCTAAATGAAGGCTGGTTTTCCTGTGCTGGAGTGGATAAGGACTCCAGGGTACCTTGTGTGCTGGGAGGGAGGGAGGCAGGCCTGCGTTTCTAACAGATGCTTAGATGATGGAAAGTAAGAAGAGGTTGGCCTCCAGGCATCCTGCTCCCTGCTGAGCTCCTGAGAAGGTGGCCTTATTCATGAACTTTGCCTGCCTGTTTATTGGCTTCTTCTCATGGGAGCATAGAGGGCCCTGCTGGTCAGGTGTCAGACCAGAGAGCAGTGCAGATGCATAGATTTAGTTCTGGCTCGCAGGCAGGTAGCTTGAGCTCCTAGAGGGAACTGTTTTTGCTAAGTAGGGAATGAAAAGCATGTTTATTTATGCACAAAATTAAATCTCTCCTATTTTTATACGATTTACCGTTGTTTTCTTCCCTGCAGGGAAATTTGCTGTGGTAGAGAACTAAGTAACAGCCTTTTATGTGAGCACTCACTCATACATTATGCACGACGTGGCTAAGATCTTTGAAGCCCAGGGAGATGGGCACATCTCTGAGTGGAGAGATTATTTCTGTTTTCAGCCCTCACTATCTTCTGTGCTACATTGGAAACAGAGCACAGCCACCGTGGGGCTGCTGAAATTTTGTGGATGATGCTCTTCTCAGTGCCTTGTGGCTTCATTACCTTGTGGCCAAGGCTGAAGATGGGAGAATTAGAAAAGTGGCGGGAGGGCGGCCTGGGAGAGCTAGGACATGTTTATGTGCCCTACTTTAGGAGATTGTTCTGCTTCATGCTAAATTTGTGAGGAGTTTTCACTTAAGAAGCCTAGAAAATTAAGTAGAAAATAGATTTTTACAGTATTTTAAGCTGGAACAGACTATTTAAAGCTGGAAGAGACCCCAGAGATAAACCAGTTCAATCCCTTCCTTTTGCAGTAGAAGGGGCAAGGCCCAGAGGACTCACAGTGTTTCAGCAATGGGCAGGGAGTTAGCACAGCATCAGAATCAGACCCAGGCTCCGTGTCCAGCTCCTCACTCTTTTTGTTCTGGCAGCGGTGCCCACCCGGCCTTCACAGCACATTTCTCTGGATACAGAGAAAAAGCTGTTTTTATAATAATTTGTCAGAGCCACATAATAACTTACAAATAAAGATTTACAGTTAATGAGAAAAATGGATACTCCTGAGAGAAGCTGTGAGTTACTTTGTTCTAGTCAGAGATCCTGAGCTAATTTAAAAGGAAAGGCAGGATTCTGGCAAGAGGAGGGCTATCCCCAGATTCCAAGGATGGAAAAGAGGATCTCTGTGTGGACTGGATTTGAGACTGATCTGTGTCCCTCTGTCTCTCCTTCCCAGTCTTCTCGCTGTGTCCTCTATGCAGGATCCCATGCCTGGACCTGTTACCTTCCCTCCCTGCCACCAGCCTGCCGGTATCTTCTGTCCTGATTTCCTAGTTTTCAGTCATTCGACACCTTCTCAGTCCCCCTGACTTGGCCCCTGTCCCCCTTGGAGTCCTCCAACTTGGTCTCTGTCCCCATCTCAATACCCCTGACTTGGTCCCTGTCCTCATCTCAGTCCCCCTGACTTGAGGTTCCTGTCCCCATCTCAGTCCCCCTGACTTGGGGTTCCTGTTCCCATCTCACTCCCCCTGACTTGAGGTTCCTGTCCCCATCTCAGTCCCCCTGACTTGGGGTTCCTGTTCCCATCTCAGTCCTCCTGACTTGGGGTTCCTGTCTCCATCTCAATCCCCCGGCTTGGTCCCTGTTCCCATCTCAGTCCCCTTGGCTTGGTACCCTGTCTCCTGCTCTATCCCCTGCTGCCACCTCTGTTCCTGCAGGCACAGTCACATCTCGGTGCCATCTCAGCCTCTCCCTGAGGACTTGCTCTATTTTCCTCTCCCCTCAGACCAGCTTCTTCTGCAGCTGCACATGATACGAACGACCACTCCAGCGTCTCTCAGCTTCAGTCCCCCACCACGGATTTCAGATTCCCCAGGGAGCAGTCTGATCCACCTGCTTCAGCTCCTCTCACCAGCCTGCCTGGTGCTGCCGCACGTAGGAATTGGCTGCCTGTGTCCGGTGGACAGTCCTCATCTTGTCTGTGGCCAGGGTCTCAAGGCCTCATGCTATATACACTGTGTGCAGCGTCTCACGCAGGCTTCACCAGTCTTATGAGGCATGCAGTGACATCACCCTTAGACATGTGCAAACTGAGGCCTGGAGCCATCAGAGCCATTTGTTGAGAACCTACTGCTAGGAGGTGGCAGAGCTGGAGCTAGCCCCCGAGGCCGGCACTGTGCTGTTCTCCTTTTGATGCGGGCTTACTCAAAGTTAATCAGTGAATCCCTCAGATGTCCACATGCTCCAATGCTGAGTAAACCCGACTGTCTTTTGTACCTATTTGGAAAAGTTACTATTTAGACACCTAGACTAGGTCTAGATGATCAGTGTAAGTTTGATGGCAATAGGATTTTATTAAAACCTTGATGGAGAACCTGCGTAGTGTCTACTAACATCTTTGCATGCTTGGGGGCAGAAGAGGATTTAATATACGTCAAGTCTTTGTAGCAACATCAAAGGAAGGTTTAAACATTGCTGGATGTTTTGTGCGACTTTTTAAAAGCACCCCCCACCTTTTAAGAAAATGTGAAGCTCTGGCATAAATCAAAGTTATGTGATGATTGACTTTCATTTTCATTACCTCTAGCATGAGTAACAGCTCTGAATGGGCATAAGAACCGTGAGCAACTTGGGGAGGGAGGTGACTGCTTCTGTGCTATTCTCCATGCAGAACAAAGATCACACATACTTGCATTCCGTAAAATTCGCCGTGATGAAATCCAAGAACCAAGAAATGCAGGGTGGAAATAGGCTTAATAGTAAGTGACCTTCTATTTCCACTTCCCTCCTCCTTGTTAAGATTCTTTGACCTCCTGCCACAGGGGCCTTAGAGGCCTCCCCGTAAGCTTTGCACAGAAGCCGCTAATCCCCTGGCAGGCGGTTCACTCCGTTTCCATCTGGCAGCTGCTCCCTTTCGCACCCAAGGACTCGCAGGGAGTGGCCGCTGGGCCTGCAGACCCTGGGGGACAGGCAGGGAAAATATTTATGGAACTGAGACCCAGAGGCCTCCCCCTTCCCTGTGCTGACTCATGAAGGCTCTATCTCTGTTGGCTTTTAAATGAAGAGGGGTAGGAAGGGCAATGAAATTAAAGGCCTTGCCAGGTCTTGCTTGAGAGCTTCTCTCTCTCACTGCTGCTATTTTTTCTCCATCAAATGTGTGATGTGGGTTTGTTCAAAGCATCCAGTGGGTTCTCCACTTAGATCATTTAATTCCAGGATACAAATGGCACTGCAGCTTTGGCCCGGAATCACACTTTGCACTGGGGCAGGCCACCTTTAACTGCCTGGCCAGGTAGCTAGAGATTTTCTGGGGGCACCCCTGGAGTTTTTCCCATTCCTGACTAGAGATAATCTCGGAGCAGGAACCAGCCCCAAGTGAGAAAGCCTCTGAAAGACCACGGGATTGGAACATGGACGTGTAGACTCGCTTTTTCAAGGGCATGCAAGCAGATTATTTAGGAAATGGGGGGTTCCATCAAAAAATTAATTTATGACATTAGTCCACTTATGTAAAATTGTTTGGGTGAGTATGGGCAGAGGGATAGGGTGGGGAAGGGAAAGACATGGAGATCAAATGGATAAAGGAATTGGGAACAAATACTGTTTTTATGCTAACTTGACTGTCAGATAATATACTGTCAGATGAAAGAAGAGAATGTTGCAGTTATGCTTATGGTATGATTTGGCTTAGAAGAAAAGAAGTCAACACAAAACATACCTGGTGTGTGCATGTGCTTTTGGAAAAAGGTATAGGGAAGGGCACACAGCAGTCTAACCCTGGGGACTTGGGGAGGGAGCAGAAGGGAAAGGATTATATCCTTTTCTTTATACATCTTTATATTTATTTGCTTATTCAAACCAGCACTGTTAATTTTTGTAATTAAATAAATTTAAAGAAAGGCTTTTTAAATATAAGAAAGCTTTTCTAGGGGGAAAAATCAGAACAAAAACTAAATTTACACTGGGGTAGATTATTTTAAGTTTTGTGTTTCATAGACAGTCTATATAGGCTGGGTGTGGTGGCTCATGCCTGCAGCCCTAACACTTTGGGAGACCAAGGTGGGAGGATAGTTTGAACTCAGGAGTTTGAGACCAGCCTGGGTAATGTAGCAAGACCTTGTCTCTGTCAAAAATAGAAAAAGTCAGCTGGGCATGGTGGTGCGCACCTGTGGTCCCAGAAACTTGGGAGACTGAGGCAGGAGGATTGCTTGAGCCTGGGAAGCTGAGGCTGCAATGAGCTGTGATTGCATCATCACATTTCCAGCCTGGGTAACTCAAAAGTACAAAAGCCTCTGTGGGGAAAAGAAAGTTGTCTATTCTGTCCACAGCCATGTATTTGCCTTCCTAGAGGTAACCACTTTGGCCAGATTCTTGGGTATTCTTAAAGAAATGCTCCATGTTTTAAAAAACCTATATATATATATATATATATATATATATATATATATATACACACACATATATATATATATGTGTGTGTGTGTGTGTGTGTGTCTGTGTGTGTGTATAAAATGTATATATGGTAGTAGAATATAAACAGGATTTTATATCCTTTTTAAAAGTTAAATTTATACTCTGGGAAATATTGGTATATAGAGATCTGTTTGATTCTTTTTTATTGGCTGCATGATACTTCATTGTATAAGCTGGCTTTATTTAGCCATCCTTCTATTGATGAGCATTTTGATTGTTTTCAGTATTTTACCCAAGAAACAATTCTACAGTAAAGACTCAAGACTGTATTCTTTGACATGTGTTAGTATATCCCTAGAATAAATATCTTGAAGTGGAATTGCCTAATTTTTCTCCAAAAAGGGGCTACAAATACACACTTCCTTCAGAAACATGTGAAAGTGCTAGCTATTCTTTGTAGAACAAGGCCTGCCGTTGGAAGTGGGATACACTATAGTGATGGCAGCAGGGACTTTAGAGAAGGAAGTAGGAAAGTCAGGGTTCTTGCAATTGCTTCTCTTATAGACACCTCTCCTTCCAGAAGTTATTTTTGCTCAAACTTTGGTTTTTATATTTCAGGGTAACAAGGGTGTGAGGAAGGAACTAAACTTTGAGTGAGTTGCTATTATGTGCCAGGCCTAGGGTTAGGTCAGTTGCAAATATCATTTAATTCTTGTAGCATTCCTGTAAGATCCATATTTGGCATTTACTATCCGCAGTTCACAGTTGAGAAAAACGAGGCTCAGGGAGGCTAAGTAAGTTCCCTAAGGTTACACAGTGGATAAATGTCAGAATCACCTTCCAGACTTCATTAAAGTACTCATGCTTTTTACCATTCTTCTCCTCCTCTTCCTCTTAGAAAAATAGAAATCTCTGTAGCTCTTGCATCGTGAAGGATCTGGGGATGCATGAACCATGAACTAGGTGGAAGACCAATTTCACCCAAGGTTGACCTGTGATGTATGACTTTGCTTGTGCTTAGGAAGTCACTTTTAATAAGCTTGCGGGGTGTGCAGAGAAAATTTACTGTTGAATTATGTGGATTGTCTTTAGCCACAAAAGGCTGTGTTCCGGAAACTCTTCTGAGTCTACTGACTTTAAAGGAGAAGAGCCAGCTCTGAAATAGTGATGATCTGAAAACTGGTTAGGTTTCAAGGTGGACCCTCAAAGCCCACATAACGTAGAACATTCTGAAAGAGTATGGGTGGCCATGATTTCTTGGTGTTCTCAGTCCATAATGGAATATATAGGTGAGAATGTATGGATAGATAGAGGCTAGAGCAGGGGTCCTCAATCCCAAGGCACTGACCAGTACCGTTCATGGGCTGTTAAGAACTGGGCCGCAGGGCAGGAGGTGAGCAACTTCATCTGTATTTACAGCTGCTCCCCATCGCTTGCATAATGGCTGAGCTCTGCCTCCTGTCAAATCAGCGGCAGCATTAGAGTCTCATAGGAGCATGAACTCTATTGTGAACTCTGCATGTGAGGGATGTAGGTTGTACACTCCTTATGAAAATCTAATGCCTAATGATCTGAGGTGGAAGAGCTTCATCCAGAAACCATCCCCCCACCCCCACCATCCCTGGAAAAATCATCTTCCACAAAACTGGCTCCTGGTGCCAAAAAGGTTGGAGACTGCTGGGTTAGAGCCACAGCAAGGAGAACAGGATGAGTGAGAGCCCCCATCTGTGGGCTGGGACAGAGTTCAGGGGCACTGCAGCAGCACCGGAGGCTGCAGCAAGACTGGGGCTGTGGTCAAGGATCTAGGGCAACAGGCAGCCTGCTTAGGTAGAATTGTTAAAAAGCATGAGAGAGAGAGCACTGGGAGGAGGAATTAGGCCATTTATTATTTTTGAAAATCAAGTACGTGCAGGTTGGCGACTGCCCATACTCATTTCAAATGGCTTTATTAAACGAATCACCTCTGATACAAATGGACTTCAGTTAAACAAGGAGCTTGGATGTAATTTGTTGTAATTTCTCAGCTCAAGAAATCAAGTGCTTTTTTTTTTTCCCTTTCCTAAAAGCCAGGGTAAATTTTCTCATAGCTGATAGAGATTATTATGGTAGTTATTCATTTCATCAGAAGTGGTATAATATCCAGTCTAGGTGGAGAGAGGATGGTGCCCTTTGGAGGTAATTTTCTGAGTCTGCCACTAGATTACTGTGTGCTTCTATACTGAAAGCAGCCAGTGTCCTGATCTCTAATTACCCTTAGCCTTGGCTTCTCTTTGACATTTGGGGGTGGGGAGGATAGTGTTGGATGAACTAAAGCTTGTGTCTCACTTTTAAGTTACAGTTCTTTGAACCTTGTCACAGGTAGGGAGTCATTTCCTGAGGTTGAAGAAGAAGAGGAGGAGAAAGAAACCAAGCTTATGTCTTGAGTTGATTAGAGATGGGTGAGGGTGTGCTCACCTTGACTCACCTTTCCCTAAGAGTCAGCGTTTACATGCTGGTCCTTCAGTCAGTACGTATGTTTCCATGTAATTGCTACTCCTTCAAAGTTTATAACCATCAACTGTCTTTAGCTACTTTGACCTACTGATATAATAACCATTGGTAGGTAGTATCATCTACCAATTATTATTAGATAATATCTAGTATTATTAATATTAGAACTTTCTACATATTTGCGTATAGCTTCAGCTTGAATTTCATCTCATAGAATATGCTTTTTTTTTCTTTTACAAACATTACAGTGAGGCACAAATGAAATAATTATAAATATTTCACAGAAAGATGCATGCTTTTATGGCATTTCTGCCTGTGTGCATATTTGATCTATGAGATCCCCTGATTCTTTAGCATGAGACTCATGGGATATGGTCAGTGAAATTGGTCCCTCTCAGAATCTGTCAAGCATTTTATTTTCTTGGGGAGGGTAGTCACGCCATAACTTCAATTGAGATTTCTTAGTGATAGTTTAGGTTTTGGATTAACAAAGGGTTTTGTGTTTTTGTTTGTTCGTAATTGAGATATAACTGGCACACAGAAAAATGCATAGTTGAGTGTCGTTTGATACATTTTGACATACATACACCCATAAAAATCGTCGCCACAGACCCAATGATGAACATATCCGTCATCCTTACTCCTTGCTCACTTTCGTTCCTTCCTGGCTCACACCCTCACCCCAGGTAACCACTGATCTGCTTCCTGTCACTCCAGGTTAACTTGCATTTTCTAGAGTTTTGAATAATGGACTCATCTAGTATGTACTCTGTTTTTGGTCTGGCTTCTTTTACTCAGCATAGTTATTCCCAGATCATCAATGTTGGTGTATATATTCATGGTTCATTCCTTTTCCTTCTTGAGTAGTAGTCTATTGTATGAAAACACCACAATTTATCTGCCGACCTTTTAATGGACACTTGTATTGCTTCAAATGAAGCAGTTTCTAGTTTTTGACTACTTCACGTGAAGCCACTACAAGTCTTTGTATGGATGTATACTTTCTTTTCTGTTGGGTAAATATCTAGGAATGGCATAGCTGGGTAACATGGTAGGTGTATGTTTCAGTGTTCAAGAAATGCACCCACAGTGTAGGAGAGTTCCAGTGCCCCCACATCCTTACCAACCCTTGATTATGCTGAGTGTTTTTCATTTTAGAAATTCCAGTAGGCATGCAACAAACATATGAAAAAAAATCTCAACATCACTGATCACTAGAGAAATGCAAATCAAAACCACAATGAGATACCATCTTACACCAGAATGGCAAGTATTAAAAAGTCAAGAAACAACAGATGCTGGCAAAGCGGTGGAGAAATAGGAACACTTTTACACTGTTGGTGGGAATGTAAATTAGTTCAACCATTGTGGAAAACAGTGTGACAATTCCTCAAAGACCTAGAACCAGAAATACCATTTGATCCAGCAATTCCATTACTGGGTATACACCCAAAGGGATATAAATCATTCTGTTATAAAAATACATGCATGTGTATGTTCATTATAGCACTAATCACAATAGCAAAGACATGGAATCCATCCAAATGCCCATCAGTGATAGACTGGATAAAGAAAATATGATATGTATACACCATGGAATGCTATGCAGCCATAAAAAGGAACAAGATCATGTCCTTTGCAGGGACATGGATAGAGCTGGAAGCCATTATCCTCAGCAAACTAACACAGGAACGGAAAACCAAACACCACATGTTCTCACTTATAAGTGGGAGCTGAACAATGAGAATACGTGGACACAGGGAGGGAAACAGCACACACTGGGGCCTGTGTGTGGTGTGGGGGTGGAAGAGGAATAGTGTCAAGAAGAATAGCTCATTGATGCTGGGCTTAATACCGAGGTGATGGGTTGATCTGTGCAGCAAATCACCATGACACACTTTTACCTATGTAACAAACCTGCACATCCTGCACATGTACCCTGGAACCTAAAATAAAATAAATTCTAACAGGCATGAAGTAGTATCTCATGTGGTTTTAATTTGCAGTTCTCCAGTATGCATCACGTTGAGTGTCTTTTCATGCTCTTATTTACCAGCAGTTAACCTTCTTTGGTGTCTGTTAGAACTTTATCCATTTTTAAAAACTGTTTTATTTTCTGAAGTTTTGAGAGTTCTTTACCTATTTGGCATACAGGTCTTTTACCAGATATGTACTTTGCAGATATCTTCTCCCAATCTGTGACTTGTCTTTTCATTCAGCATTTTTGGAAGAGCCTAACTTTTTTAACTTCGATGACAGGCTTATCATTTAAAAAGAAACCACAGTCATTCCTTGCTTAACAATAGGGATAAGCTCTGAGAAACGCACCCTTGGGCGCTTGTGTCATTGTGTGAACATCACAGAGTACACTTTACACAAACCTAGATGGTCTAGCCTACTACACACCCAGGCTGTATGGTCTAGCCTGTTGCTCCTAGGCTACGAACCTGTACAGCATGTGACTATACTGAATACTGTAGACCATTGTAACACGATGTTAAGTATTTGTGTATCTAAACATAGAAATGGTGCAGTCAAAATACACTATAAAGATTAAAAAATAGTGGCCTGGCATGGTGGCTCACGCCTGTAATCCCAGCACTTTGGGAGGCTGAGGTGGGGAGATCACTTGAGGCCAGGAGTTTGAGACAGCCTGCCCAAGCATGGCGAAACCCCATTTCTACTAAACATACAAAAATTAGCTAGGCGTGGTGGTGCATGCCTGTAATCCCAGCTACTCAGGAGAGTGAGGCACAAGAATTGCTTGAACTTGGGAGGTGGAGTTTGCAGTGAGTCGAGATCATGCCCCTGGACTCCAGCATGGGTGCCAGAGCAATATTCTGTTTCCAAAAAAAAAAAAAAAAAATGAAAAATGGGATATACACCTGTGTAGGGCACTTACTGTAAATGGAGCTTGTAAAAATGGAAGTTACTATGGGTGAATCAATAATGTGAGTGAACATGAAGGCCCAGGACATTGCACCTGCTATAAACACTGGACATTTAGGCGACATCAAATTTATTACATCGTTTTTATTTCTTTAATAATAAATTAACATTAGCTTACCTTAACACTTTTATTTTTTTTTACTTTTTGACTCTTATAATAACACTTAGCTTAAAATACAAACATTGTACAGCTGTACAAAAATATTTTCCTTTTTTTTTTTGAGACGGAGTCTTGCTGTGTCACCAGACTGGAGTGCAATGGCACACTCTCAGCTCACTGCAACCTCTGCCTCCCGAGTTCAAGCAGTTCTCCTGCCTCAGCCTCCCGAGTAGCTGGGACGACAGGCACTCGCCACCACCCCCAGCTAATTTTTGTATTTTTAGTAGAGACTGAGTTTCACCATGTTGGCCAGGGTAGTCTCTCTCGATCTCTTGACCCTCGTGATCTGCCCACCTTGGCCTCCCGAAGTGCTGGGATTACAGGTGTGAGCCTCCACGCCCGGCTGTATTTTCTTTCTTTATATCCTTATTGTATGAGCTTGTTTTCTATTTAAATTTTCTGTTTTTATAACTTTAAAGCTTTATTGTTAAAATGAAGACACACGCATTAGCCTAGGCCTACACAGGGTCAGGATCGTCAATATCACTGTTTTCCACCTCCACATCTTGTCCCACTGGAAGGTCTTCAGGGGCAGTAACAGTGATGGAGCTGTCATCTCCCTTCTGGAACACCTTCCGAAGGACCTGCCTAAGGCTGTTTTACAATAGATTTTTTTTAATAAGTAGAAATACACTCTAAAAGAATGATAAAAAGTGTAGTCTAGTAAGCACATAATCCAGTAACATAGGCATTTGTTTTGTTTTAATATACTGTACATAATTGTATGTGCTAGAATTTTATATGACTGGCAGTGAAGTAGGTTGTTTACATCAGCATCACGGCAAACATGAGAGTGATGCATTGGACCATTAGGTGATAAGAATTTTTTAGCTCCTTTATAATCTTATGGGACCACCCTTATAAATGGGGGGTCCACCATGTCATTATATGAAGGCCAGGCGCAGTGGCTCATGCCTATAATCCCAACACTTTGGGAGGCCGAGGTGGGTGGATCATTTGAGGTCAGGAGTTTGAGACCATCCTGGCCAACATAGTGAAACTCCGTCTCTATGAAAAATGCAAAAATTAGCTGGGCATGGTGGCATGCACCCGTAATCCCAACTACTCAAGAGACAGGCCAGAGAATCGCTTGAACTTGGGAGGTGGAGGTTTCAGTGAGTTCACTCCACTGCACTCCAGCCTGGGTGACAGCGAGACTCTATCTCAAAAAACCAAAAAAGAAGTCATTATACAGCGCCTGACTATATTTTATTTACAGTATCAAGCACTAAAAAACCTATGGCAAAAACAAGCACAAAGCAAAAGCAAACATGCCTGTAGCCACACTACCCCCTTCCCGAGCCCCACTACCCCTTCCTGCCAAGACGGTGGCACAGGAACCGTATTCATTCTCCCACCTAGGGCAAAATCCCCAGCAAAGTATATGAAGTAATGATTTCCAAGACCATAAGCGTCAGGCAGCAAAGGACAGTGATCCTGAGCTATGAGAAATGAATGAGGCAAGCCCTGTTGTTGCCCCAGCCTACTATCTTGAGAGTTTCCAAGCTGTGGTGCCAGAAGGGTGGGCTGAGATAGCCGACCCATAGGAGAGAACTGCAGAAAGAGAGATCTCCAGAGATGTGCCCACCACCCTGGGATGCAGCAGGGTTGACCAGCCCATGTAAGTAACCAAGACTGGAGGACAGAAAGGGGGATGCTGAGATCTTACTCCAGCTTCAGTCTCCGCCTGCCTCATACCCCCAAACCACTAAGTGATTCTTTGGATCTCTGCCCTCCCCTTCTCAAAGGAAGCCATTTGCAAGTGTGATTCAGAGGAAGACATTTGGCTTCCCTTGAAGACTCTGAGCCATGTCATCCTCAACATTGAGAAAATATTTTAAGAGGCTGGCATTAGAATTGCCCTAAATGGAACTTGACTTTGTTGTGGTTTTCTCTTTAGTTTGAAAAAGACCCAGTAATCTGGTAAGATAGCAGAGCAGGGAGTGCTACTTCCTGGAGTGCTTCTGGTTTTGGAGTTTTTTTTGTTTGCCCTTGGATTGCATGCAGAGGAGGTGGTACTGCCCAGGGAAGTCTGGAAACTTCCAACTGGGCACTTGTGCACCCTGTGGAAGAAGAGGGTGTGGACTCCAGCTCCTGCAGCCTAACCCTGTACCACACATGTCAGTTTCAGAACCACACCCCTGAGGGCACTGGAGAGACTGCCGTGTTATGCCCCCAACTTATGGATTCAGGGATGGATGAATTTAGTTCTTCAGCATATATCTAGGGAATGCCATGTGCCTGCTGGCACTATTCTGGATGCTCTGGTTCCAACCGTGAGCAAGGAAAATCCCACTCTTGTGGAGTTTACGTATCCGCAGAGGAGACATGGCATCAGCTAATATGTGTCAGGTGGACATTAGTTACCCAAAGGAGAGGAACTCTAGCATTGGCCAGCCATGGTGGCTCACGCCAGTAATCCTAGAACTTTAGGAGGCTGAGGTATGAGGATCACTTGAGGCCAAGAGTCTGAGACCAAGCTGGGCAACATGGCGAGATCCCCATCGCTACAAAAATTTTTTTTAAATTAGGTATGATGGTGCATGCCTGTGATCTCAGTTACTTGGGAGGCTAAGACTACCAGTAAGCTATGATTGCGCCACTGTACTTCAACCTGGGCGACAGAGCAAGACCCTGTCTCAAAAAAAAAAAAAAAAAAAAAAAAGAATTCTGGTTTGCAATTACAATTTTTCAGAGCTTGAAGAGGCTTAGGAGTGCTGGCTTTAAATTGGTCATGAAATTTAATGCTTTTTCTGTCATCGTAGGTGCTGTGGGTTTAAAATGGCCTCAAGTCCCAGCTGGATTTTATTCTGTGAATGACACTCGGGTAGGGGAGTAGATAAAGAAAAGCTGGTGTTGAGAGAGCATTCCAGCTGGAATCCTCTCCTTGTAGTGCTGTGGGAGATATTTCTGCATGTGCAAAATATTATTCATGTGCAAAAGGGGAAGTTGAGCCATTTCAAGGTTCCTTCTGGCCTTGAGGCCCTTGGGTCTGACTCCAAGCCGGTGGGTTTTCTCTTGTCTTCCAGGCCCTTTCAGGGAGGCCTCAGTTCTACCCTACCCCACCAGCCCCAACCTTCACTCCTCCTCCTTCCTCCCTTCCTTGCAGAAAAATGAACTTGCAGAAATGTTAGGAGACAAGAAGCAAGTACAGTTGACCCTTCCACAACTCGAGGTTTAGACACAGTGACCATCCCCTGCCATGGAGCCACATCCACATATAACGTTTGAGTCCTTGACTTAACTGCTGATAGCGCGCTGTTGACTGGAAACCTTAACGGATAATAACATCAATAGTCGATCAACATGCATTTCATAGGGTGTATATATTATATGGTGTGCTCTTACAATGAACTAAGCTAGGGGAAAGAAAATGTTTGGAAAATCATAGGAAGAGAAAATGTATTTACCAGTCATTAAGTGGAAGTGGATCTTCATAAAGATTTTCATCTTCATCATCTTCATAGTGAGTAGGCTGAGGAAGAGGAAGAGGAGGGGTTGGTTTTGCTGTCTTAGGAGGTGGCAGAGATGGAAGAGAATTCTCCTATAAATGGACCTGCATGGTTCAAACCTTTATTGTTCAAGAGTTGACAGTGTATGGCTTCTGATCATTCTTTCTTTTTTTCCCTAAGATAGTCGTGCTTTGTTGCCCAGGCTGGAGGGCAGTGGCATGATTTAGGTTCACTGCAACCTCCGCCTCCCGGGTTCAAGTGATTCTCCTGCCTCAGCCTCCTGAGTAGTTGGGATTACAAGTGCCCACCACCACACCTGGCTAATATTTGTACTTTTAGTAGAGACAAGGTTTCACTGTGTCGGCTAGGCTGGTCTCAAACTTCGGGCCTCAAACAATTTGCCTGCCTTGGTCTCCCAAAGTGTTTAGATTACAGGCGTGAGCCACCACACTGGCCTGGCTTCTGATTGTTGTTAAGGACTTCATATGATTCCCCTTAGTACTTCAAAGTCAGATAGATTTTGATGAGGTCCTTGGGGGCTAGTGTTTATAGTTTCAGGTCATAAAGATTCTTCTGATTTTCTGTTGAAAGGAAAATGAATGTTGGGAGGGAGAACGTTATAGTCTGAATGCTTTTATGCGGCCTGCAGTAACTTCTCTGAGCCTGGAACCATTTTCCAGTAAGAAGTGGGTGACAGGCTATCAAAATAAAGAGTAACCTTTTGAAAGCACTTCAGTGCAGCACTGTGGGCTTTTTATAATCTTGACTTGCGTTTTGTGAGAGGAGAGGGCTGAGCAAGGTTTGGGCTCTGCTCCTCCCCCTCCCCCCTCCCCAACACTCTTTGATCTGGGAAGCTTGTCTCATCCTTAGCCAAGTCTGTTGGAACTTTATCCAGAGCAGGAAAAGGGAAAATAGTTTTCCTTTCTTGGGTGGATTTGTATTTATATAAACCCTTAGCAGGGAAAATGGAGCTGAGTGGCAGGCACATGCGTCTGCAGGGAGGCGTGGTGGGATGACTGAATGGTGGGAGGAGGCAAGGGTAGCCTGTCCCTCTGCACCGAATCAGCTTTGACTTGGGTCAGATGGTGTTGGACCTTTTAAGGGTCAGTGAGGAGAGGATGGTGTAAGTCCTTGTGCACATTTTCTTAAGGACATACTTACATGTAGGGCCATTACAGAGCAACAAAGGGCAGGGTGTGTGTGAATCTCACTATGTTTGTATCACTATAGAGCAGCTGTCCCCAACCTTTTGTGGCACCAGGGACCAGTTTTATGGAAGACAATTTTTCCACAGACTGGAGTTGGTGAGATGGTTTCAGGATGATTCAAGTGCATTACCTTCATGGCGCACTTCATGTCTATTATTATTACATTGTAATATACAACGAAATAATTATACAACTCACTATGATGTAAAAACAGTAGGAGCCCTGAGCTTGTTTTCCTTTAACTAGTTGGTCTCATCTGGCAGTGATGGGAGACAGTGACAAATCATTAAGCATTAGTGTCTCTTAAGGAGCAGGCAACCTAGATCCCTCGCATACTCAGTCCACAGTAGGGTTTGCCCACTCCTATGAGAATCTAATACTGCCCCTGATCTGACAGGAGGTGGAGCTCAGGCAATAATGTGAGCAGTGGGGAGTGGCTATAAACAGATGAAGCTCTCTGCCTGCTCACCTGCCACTCACCTCCTTCTATACTGACCATGAACCCATACCAGTCCATGGCCCGGGCACTGGGGACCCTTGCTATAGAGTGATTCCTCCAACCCTTACCTGTGAGGTATACTTTCCAAGGATACCTGAAACCACCAATTGTACCAAACCCAGTTGCAATCAATTGGAAAATGTTTCCGGTCATGTCTTTCACCCACAAACATAATGCCTTTTTCACTTTAACCAAGCACTTAGCAGGTACTGTTACCATATCTTTTGCACTTTGAGGTGCAGCGGCAAAACTAGCACAGATTTGTCATTTTTCACAATTTCACGGGTAGAAGATTTGTTCTCACTATAGATCTAGTAATTTCAGCATGCAAATTTTTTTCTTTCCTTATTAAGTCAAGACCTTTCAGCTTTTTCCTTAAGCACTTAGCAGCTTCTCTTTGGCAGATCCAAATCACCAGCATCACTGCTCTTGCACTTTGGTGCCATTATGAAGTAAAATAAGGGTTATATATTAAGCACTGCAATGCTTTGACAGTGTATCTCATAACTGAGAAGGTGCCTAAGTGATGAGCAGGTGGGGAGCGTCTAGAGTGTGGTGGACATGGGACAAAGGAGGATTCACGGCACTTGGGGGATATGGAGCTGGACAGCTTGAGATTTCATCATGCTACTCAGAACGGTGCTAGATTTAAAACTGATGATTGTTTATTCTTGGAGTTTTTCATTTAATATTTTCAGACCTAGATTGACTGCTGGTAGCTGAAACCTTTGAAAGCAAAAACCACAGATAATGGGGGAACACTGTATATCTAAATATATCACTATATATACTGATCCATATAGACGAATGACAAGTTCAAGTCATTTTCCTTTTTTTGTTGTTACTAAGAGAATAATGTTATAGAAGGCCCTAGCTCTCCTTTGTAACATTGACCTCACAAGTTTTAGCTTCTCACAATGTGTCTCACTGTTAATTTACTTCCATGAATTAGTCTCAACCTTTTCACACCAGCCTTTGCCACTTCTTGTGGATGGTGAGGTTTTTAAGTGTGTGTGCCATCCATGTGAATGCTTTCTTTTCATTGTAGGTGGTGCAGGGAACACTTTCCCTTTGCTCTCAGAAGAAGGCTCAGTGAAAATCAACTGATGAAAGGCAAATTAATAAGAATAAGAAGATTACTAGGGCAAATAAATTTATTAATATTCAAGGGGGATCACAGAGTGATTACCCTAACCCCACAATAGGGTGCAGAAGCTATACCCTTTTTCATAGGGGAGGGAAGAGATGAAAATGTAGACAGTTCTTTTGAGAGGCAGTAAGTGATTATTAGGGAGAATGAATGGACCACAGAGACAGAAATTAACTTGTAAGTGATTCTCTTTGGAATCTGAATGAGCCTGAGAGGCAGACATTATCTTGTGAAAAAGTCTGCCAGGTAGACAGATTCCTCAGGCTTTTTTTTCTGAGATAATGAGATACCAGGGAGGGCATAGAAAGCATTTATGTTTCTTGTGACAAGCTTTCTTGGTCAGATAAGGAAATTCCAGAAATAGTCCCTGCCCTTGGGGTTTGGGGAGGCACAAGGCAAGGTTAGAGGGACCTTCATTCTGAGGCTTATTTCTGAGGGCTCTTAGCTTTCAAAAGTACTCAGGTGCCATATTTTGAGGAATGATTTTCTATACCCCCAGCATCATAAAACCACTTCATTTAAGCTTCAAGTGGTGCTCCATGGTTCCTTTCTGAGTTTTCTTTTCTTTCTTTCCTTTTTTTTTTTTTTGACAGAGTCGGGTTTGCTCTGTCCCCAGGCCAGAGTACAGTGGTACAACCTCAGCTCACTGCAACCTCTGCCTGTTGGGTTCAAGTGATTCTCCTGCCTCAGCCTCCCAAGTAGCTGAGATTACAAATGTGTGTTCACCTTGCCTGGCTAATTTTTGTATTTTTAGTAGAGACGGGGTTTCATCATGGTAGCCAGGCTGGTCTCAAACTCCTGACCTTAAGTGATTCACCAGCCTTGGTCTCCCAAAGTGCTGGGATTATAGGCGTGAGCCACCGCACCTGGCCTTTTTCTAGGATTTTTAGAAATTCCAGAGAAATCTTATACAAAATCTAAAGAAAGCATCTATTGTTCTTGTGTTACTACAACTTGTATAGTATCAGGGTTCATCTGGGACTGATGAAGACGCTGAGAACAGTAAGTTTAAAGAACTTAGATGTAGAACAGTACTTTGCTATTGTTCTGTCTTTTAGAACCAAAAATAAAGCCCTTCTTAGTAGGTGACTCAGCTTCCTGAAACCTCCCTGGGGAAATTTCTCCTACATATTAATACAGGCCACCTGAGACAGGTTTACTTGCTGGCCTGGGATATTTATTCTGGCCCCCAGGAATATTTATTTTGTGTCTGGTAGAGTCTCGGACTTCAAAGTGGAATCTTTCTAAAGTTTCTACCTGGTCTTTCATCCCAATGTTGTAATGGACATTATGGGAAGGAAACTCCTCAGGGACTCTGGAGATACCAAGACCCTGACGCTTTTGTAGCAGGTGGCATCCTAGAAGAAGAGTGGCCTAGAGGAGGGGGAGATGGGCTCTTCCTCTGTTGCAGGTGTTAGAAACAGAGAGTGCAGGAGGAAGAGGAATTGTAAATAACCAGGCATGAGGAAGACAGAAGGATGAATGCTACAGAGGATTGGATGTGTATGATTTTTTTTTTTTGAGATGGAGTCTTTTTTTTTTTCTTTTTTTTAATTGCATTTTAGGTTTTGGGGTACATGTGAAGAACATGCAAGATTGTTGCATAGGTACACACATGGCAGTGTGATTTGCTGCCTTCCTCCCCATCACCTATATCTGGCATTTCTCCCCATGCT